>BOPM01000336.1:228920-250132 GCA_022179025.1 Porites australiensis | reverse complement strand
CATCTATATCTTCATTTAAAAATTGGTATTTCCGCAGCTCACATTTTATGTTGTGAGTTGTTGGCCAACACTTACCTAGTCCCTGTACGCCGTAGGCAAGGCCAACACTGTTGCATCCGTTTTCACGGGGCTTAATATATGATTTTTTTATGTTGATATTTCATTATTTCGTAATCGTTATTGTATCTGAAGCGAAAGCTGCTCCTGCTATGCAACTGAGACTATTTTCAGCATGCATGCACGTTCGTCCATATCAACGTTGTCATTAGCCTGGCTAAGTCTAAGATCTGTGATATCATTTGCTTCCCAAAGTGAATGCTTCAAATTGTGCGCTTTGCGACTGCTGGGTTTATTTACGGGTGTGCCTAGTTTCTTTCTTTACCTCTTTCTGAACGTTGCCATTCTCTTACTATTGTTGTTATTGTAGCTACCACTTGTTAGTTCAGTATACCTCTTACAGGAAAATGGAATAAATGATATTTATTTATTTGTTATTTAATATTTAGAAACACCTCTCGGCTCATGTGTTCTTTCAGCATCTCTTGAATCACCGAGTATGGCGTCTGCTGCTGCAACAAGTGGGGACTTGATGGCAGATTTCAATTACTTCTTGTTCCAAATAGCCAATGAAATAAAAAGCGACGAATTGGCCGACATGAAATTTCTATGCGAAGGAGATGACGATTTACCGAGAGGAAAACTTGAGCCAATCGCGAACCCAAGAGAGCTGTTAAACGTCCTCAAAAAAAGCGGTAAAATCAAACCTGGAGAAGTGATGTATTTGGTAACTCTACTGGAAAGAGTAGGTCTCGTTCAGCTTGCTGAGAAAGTCATAGAGACGGGTAAGACGAGTATATTATTATTTAGTTTTATAATTAACTTTTTTTGTCGCTGGGGGTGATGTGGTCATGAAATGACTTGAATGTTGAGGTTCTTTATCTTAGTTTATGTTCTAATACTTTTTCTATTGTAACCCTCGCCTGTAGTTTCGGTAAGAATACTTGATCACTGCACGCTCAATTCAAACACTGATCTTAAAGTCCCCAACTCTGCGAGCACCATGACCAATAAACGCACCAAATCGGAACCGATGCCTTCGCGGCCGACCGTAGGTCGATTTGTTGGCCGATACTCGACCAACAGTAAAACATCACTTGGCCGATATATCGGTCGATACTCGGTCGACTCTCGACGGACATCTCGGTGGAGAGTCGACACCGAGTATCGACCTACATAGCGGCCAATATATCGATCGATAGTCGACCGAGATGCCGGCCGATACATCGATCGACAGTCTCCCGGAAGATGCATGATCCACATCCCTGAATTGGATGCAACATACCAGGGGTCTAGGCTCGTGGCGTTTTTGTTGGTGATTAGATCTAATGGTACAACACCAGAATTTCTATTAATGGCCCTTTGCTAATTTGTACCTCCTAAGAGGTCGCTAAGAGCAAACAACCAAGATGGTTCAGATAAAAGAGGCTTACTGGTAAAAGTTTAGCCCGGGGAGGATTTCCTGTGAATTCTTAGTTGGGGGTGTGCCGCCCGGTATTCCATATCTAGCCTGCGAGCAAGCTCTCCGATGCCCTCTGGCGGCCGGGCGGGAAAAGGAAGGAGAGCTTGCAACAACGTCTCTGGACTTTGAATTCTAACCTCAATTCCTCTGTGTCTCTTCGTTGACTGAGCTGTCAGATTTCCGCCAATCAGCACGAAGCGGAAACGAGCCCGAGTGTAAACAAACATTGAAAAACACGTGCCCAAGGGTAATGACGTCATTACTAATGTCATCTCCACCAATCGGCATCTCTCATCGACTTTTTCGATGCAGATAGTCAAATTCAAGAGACGTAGTTTCAAGCTTTCCGTCCTTTTCCCGCCTCCAGAGCGCCACGAAGAGCTTGCTCGCAAGCTACTTCATATCCTGACCCTGTTTCAGACCCAAAAATGTAATTTTCCACACCCGTTTTCAGACCACACCTCTAAAATCGATACCCGTTTTCAGACCTGGCGTTTAGACAGAAAGTTTGTCATCATTACTTAGATTAGAGCGCAAACAAAAAAAATTTGTAAAATCCATTTTCGAATTCGCATATTTCTCTTTCATTCTTATTAATTTGGAACTGAAACGATAAATACCGTAAAATTCCGAAAATAAGCCCCTCCATGTGTAAGCCCCTCCAAATATAAGCCCCCCAAACCGGAAACGCAATAAACCCTTTGTTAAATTGCCCCTCCAAATATCAGCCCCACAGGGGGCTTGTACTTGGAAATTGCCCTCAAATATAAAGTGAAACGAAGTAACAACGGTAAATATCCTTCGAACTATAAGGCTAGCCCAATCGATTTTGAAACGCAAATTTCCCTCCGCAGATAAGCCCCTCCAAAAACAAGCCCCTCAAAAAGGGCCTTTGAAAAATATAACCCCCGCGGCTTATTTTCGGAATTTTACGGTACGTTCATACACTCCCGTAGTTCCCTCAAAAACCATACCCGATTCCAGACCAAAATAGGCAAAGTGTTTACCCGTTTTCAGACCAAAAAGGCCCAAAAACCATACTTTTTGGGGCGGCACATGTAAGTCAGACCCCCCCCCCGGAAAGATGATGTTTTTTCGACTCACAGTTAACTTGTTTGGTAGTGAATGCAAAGATTCTTCTTGACGTATTTTGCTCAAACATGTTTTGGCGGTTAAGCCGGTTTTCCGCCCGGCTAGCTGGGAGCCGAGCTCTGACCAAGCGCTTTACATGGCATGTAGATAGCCCACCTTGAAGGGTGTCTTGAGTAAGTGGACAGGTTGCTCCCACCCGGCAAGTTATTCTGTCTAGCCTATGTGTACTCTTCCTGCCTACAGTCTCCATGCAGGAGGGGGTCCTCATCTTTTTGGGACGCTCTCACGACTTTGCTTCTATATGGGTTTATTTGTGCCACATATGACTTTAGCTGGAGCTGGAGTGTGTAACTCCAGGTAGCAGGCAGAAGATGCGTCCATACTACAATGTCACATCCTCTAGGGATCACCTGATCTTCTGTTGATACACATGTGATCAGTCTGGTTTTCCATGACGTGGTAGGAGCTCTGCCAGGTGGCTTTGTGGATATAGTTGTAGAAGATTTTCTTCACCCGATGACCTCGCCGGTTCTCGTTCATTTTTTCCAGACCATGTTGTCCCAGATTATGTCGCTCGTATCCAATGCTGTCGTCACCTTCCTCTATGTTGAAGACTTCCACTAAGAACTTGAGCTCCACTGTGGAGTCTGTTGCAAAACTCCCCGTTCTTCGCCCCCACCCCCTCCCCTCATCCAACGTCATTCGTGGGCTAAGGCGCTGCACCGCACTGATGAGGAAGTTTTTCATCTTCGTTATAAACTTGACCGCCAGTTTCTGGAGTCCTCAACTGATGTGCGCTCCCTATGCTGTGGGAAGCATCTTCCTCTTCGACACCTGCATGAGTATTTAATCCATCTGGTGTGACAAAGCCCAAGCAGTGCTATCTTGAAGTAGTGTTCATCTTTGCTGCCACTTGTGCTTCCTTTCCAGCTCCCTTTCCAGCTTCTTAAGTTGCTCGGATGTTGCGACTAGCAACTTCTTGGCTTCTGCCTTTACTGTCAGAAGATGGTCGACCCTGCAGCCACTATCCGGATGTCACTGCTGCTAGCAGCATGTCATACTCCTGCAATATGAAGGCTATTTCACTAGCAATTCCAGCAACATCGACGGCTTAACCACCCTTTTTCAGTTCTAGCGTTCTTAGCCCTTTGACCTGTCAAGCTTGGGTACCCTTCAAGGCTACTTTCTCGCTATGCTAGAGGCCGTCGGGAAAGGTGACGTCACCTTCAATAAGATCTTGGTGTCATTTAACATACATTCTACAAAGTGCTTTCTGCAGTCTGCTTACGGCCATATACAGTTACAATACCTCTTGTGCATTGATGCAAATAAACCACCAAACCACTCTTTTAAAACAAAACTGAAATATATAGTTTTTTCTTTTTCGCTAGGACAATTAACTGCAACCGCCGACCCTACACTTCCTTATAAAGGGGCACATTTTGAAGGTAGAGAATTTGTGGTGCAAGAAATTGTTCAAAACGTTACCCAGGACCCAAATCCTTCACGCATCATCATTATTGTTGGTATCGCTGGGATGGGTAAGACTCAAGTTGCCATTCACGTCAGTCACTTACTCAAAGAAGAACATAAAAAGGCTGTTATATTCATTGAAGAAAAACAAAAGCTTACAGAAATCTGCAGCGAAATCCTCCGTCAAATTAACCCTCTGGCTCCGAGACTTTCAGAGAGTCATGATATGGTGACGATAACAAAGAGGCGACTTAAAGAGCTTAAAGAGAAGAAAGTTATTGTGTTAGACAGCGTAGAAGGTATACAACAACAGGGCGGAAAGGAATTTGACGACTTTTTAAGGTTTGTAGAAACATGCGCACCTCATGTTCAGCTGATCATCACTACTCGAGAGGATGTGGGTTTTCGTTCATTCAACATACGCAAAGTGCTTCTGGATCGTCTGGATTCCGAGTCGTCTGCCAAATTACTTCAGGACTTAGTCCCAAACTGTGAGGAACGGCATATCAAGGAACTGGGTAACCTCTGTGGTGGGATACCGCTGGTTCTTGTCAACTGTGCAGGCTTACTAGAAGAGGGCTTCAGCCCGGAAGATTTGGTCGCACGGCTGAAAGAAAATCCCATTCCACTTCTTAAGACCAATGCAGAGGACGTTTACAATGCTTTGAGACAATTCCTGGTCAATATTTCAGAAAACTTAAAAGCAAACCTTGTTCGTCTTTCAGTTTTTCCATCTGCGTTTTCCGTTAAAGACATGAAAGCTCTCTTCGGTGACGTATTAGAGCCAGAGGCTGTTAAGAATACCATGATAAGGCGTTCTCTACTTCGTAGAATTGACAATGAAAAGTTAGTTTTGCATCCTTTGGTCCGCGAGTTCCTCAAAGCTGACAGGAAACTTCTCAAAATGGATGTTGTAGGTGAAAAAGCTCAGCACAAGTTTAATCAACGTTACCTTCAGCTCCTCGAAACCTCAAGCAAAGAATTTATCACCAAAAAGTGGTGGCGAAATGCTATTTTTACCTTTAGGACAAAAAGGGCAAACATCCTGGAAATGTTCAAAAATTTCCTGCGGGGGAAAAGTGAACAGAAAGACACCGACTTTTGTATAGATGTCGCTAACTCCACCGTGGTTTTAGATTTCCTGGCCAAAGTTTTATCTCCACCCTCTGAGTGTGTAAAACTGTATGAAGACTGCTACCACATTGCCGAAGCATCTAATGACATGAGAAGAATTGCTGATAGTCTAACTTCCTTGGGATTTCTTGGCCTCTATAAAGAAGCTCACCAAGGGGTCAGCCACGATACTCTTGAGAAGTTTCAGCGAGCCTATAAAATCCGGAAGAATTTGCCAAAAGAATTACAGCACTGTGAGACGCATGCACACACCATCTCCAAACTTGGGCTGTGTTACGCACTTCAGGTAAAAACACAAGTAGAATTAAGTGTTCTTGATTTTATTACTTCCATTATATAACGTATAAGAGAAAGGAAAGCCTAATGTTTTAATACCAATGGAACAATGCCGCCAAAAATTTTCCTTTTCTATTTTCGCACACATGGGTTCTGCCTTGAAAGGGTGTCTTTGAAGTTCCCGCACCTAAAAGTTAAAGTACTTACTTTTCGGATGTCTTGTAGTTTTTAAACAAAAATCAGTTATCGATGCTGTCTGAACAGCGAGTGGAAGGTTTAACTTGTTAATGATCAGAAGTTATCACAAAACACCCGAAGAGAAAAACAGGCTATGATCATAATGACGTACACTGTAGCAAAAAATTAAGTACTAAGTAAGTATCCGATTGGAATTCTGGGTCATTTAATGACCAAGATTTTTGAAAGATTTTTGGGATTTTTAAAAGCGACTCAGTTACCACTCTCTGGATGCGAGTCTACATCGCATGTATTTGTCGCTGCGAGGTCAAATAAAGGACTCCCCCCATAGGTACCAAGTGTTATAACTAAAACGACACCTGCTGACCATGTCTCTTCGATTGCGGCACTAAGCAGCGAACGAAGGAACTTTTTGTTAGATCCTTTAAGATATTTCGTATATTTTTATTGCTGTAGTGATAAATTTGCATTGAATTTATGTATTATTATTATTATTATTATCATATTATTACTATAATTATAAGTTGACTAGTTTTCTAAGCAATTTCCGTAGGTCCAAAATATTTGTATTTTCAAATTATTTTTTGTTTGTTTTAGGGCGAAGTAGGAAAAGGACTCAAGCTAATCCAAGAAGCAGTTGATTTAAGGAAGGAGCTTGGAGTGCGTCTGTATGTAGCAGCAGGTTATTGTGATCTTGGAAGTGAGTATCTACTTCTTCCATTATGACTTCTGTGATTACATTTTATCAAATTTGTAGCATAGTCGAATGCCACCGTTGATCAACCGCTACGTTGTATTACAACTGCATTTTTATATGGCCCGAGCCCATAATTTAGGTTTAGTTCAAATAATTAATCCCGGTCAGTTATTTGGCAGTCAAGTTACTTTGTGCCGCATGTGATTAATCTGTATCTATTCATTTAATTTGGTGATTATAGATAGACGTTATCGGTGTTTATGTATACTTGATTATCTATGTTTTTATTATTTTTATAGATGAGTTTGACAGACTTATTGATTTTATTAGGTTCCATCGATGGTCTGCGTCTTGGAAGACTTGTTATTACATACTATAAATTGAGTTTTAAGCAATTCAGTGAACCTCTCGTCTCTAGATCTAGTCATAAATAACTAGATTAGGAAAGTTTTTATGTTACGTTATTGCATGGAATGGGCAAAACTGGAAGTTCCTCGAACACACTTTTGTTGAACACTTACAAAGACAGTCAACTCTCTCTAAGACGGACATCAATGCCGAGATTGGAACTGGCAATAGCGTCCTTCTTAGAGTGATGCTACAGAGAGAGTCAGATAAAGGGAGTAAGGGAGGACAGGGACCAATCCAAGGTTCCCTTTTGGCGAGGTGACTTCGTTCCTCGCATGTTTAAATGGTCATGCGCCAATAAAAACGGTGAAATTGAGGCGCAAATCAAATCTAGCCATCACTACAGAAATAAGGGGAACTCATAAAATCAAGGAACCGGCTCCACAAGAAGGCTCGGCAAAGCAGATCTGGAGTGGATTGGGAAGCATTCGTCCGTCTAGGGCAAGTAATAAAGACGAACAGGTGACAGCTAACAAAGGCGACAGTGGCTGCATATGGAAAACAATACGGCGCGTGATTCCTACCAATCCTACTCAATTTCACCAATACACTAAAGCTACCAGTACACTAACGAACGAGTTTAATGGTTTTTCCTCTTTTTTTTTTTTTCATTTCTTTCGGTGGAAACGTGGCAAAAAACTGAAGGACTTGCAAGATAATGTGGCCTGAATACTCGCTCGCTCTTAATCACCCGCTAACGTGCCTCATGCCCATGATGATTAGTTTGAGTTTCAGCCAGGGATGTACAGAAGAAGATGATGGCCACATCCCCTAACAAGGCCCCGGGCTGATAAGGTGCTAATGTCACTGGTAAAAGACTGCCCTCAGAACATTTCGCCAAACATTACCTTCATCATCAATAGTTCATTTGCTAATTCTATTTTCTCACGAGTCTGGAAGAGGAATGAGGTAGTACATTATTTGAAGGATGGAGATCATGAGGTTCGGAATAACAACAGCCCTATCTCCTTACTACAAGTTTTCTCCAAGGTTGCCGAGAAAATCGCGTCTTGTCAATTTAACGACTATCTGACAGAGACAAATCGCCTTACTTTTCACTCAAGTGACAACCGACAATTCCGCTCAACGGAGACATTGAGTCTCATGGTAACTGATCATATCTTCCAGGCCATGGACTGGAAACATATTACAGCAATCGTGCTGATCGACCTAAGTGAAGCCTTTGATAGCTTGTGTCATTTGACCTTGCTTAATAAACTCACCAGATTGGGAACCTCACAACGGCTCTCCTATGGTTCTAAAGTTACTTCACTAACAGACAACAATGCACGGGCATTGCAACATCGTTGTCAGAACCGTTAACATTAGGGAACTTAAGAACCACGACGACGACTTGGTCGACGACGACCGGAAGTGAGTTACAGTGTACTGCGCAAGCGCGACCAGTAAATTTCGTCGTCGTGGTGTCGTCGACGACGCCAAACAAAGTAGAATCACGTCGTCCTGCAATCCACAAGCTTCGGCAGGTATAAATTCACTGTTTTAAGCGATTTTTGAAGTCCTTTGCATTTTCTTATCCTCGTAAATCCAGGTATCGTTGCTTTTTTCTCCTAACAAGCGATGGTGATCGAAAATTCGACTAATGAATTGATTTTTACTTCGAAGAATGACAACAGGTGTGGAGGCCGAGCGAGCGAACTCGTAAGTGATTTTTTTATTTGTACATGTTTAGGTAAGGCAAATCATATATCTTTAATATAGAGGAAATAAACTTTATACGGAAAACAGCTATCACATCAGAATGTCTCTTTGTCGAAATCTAAACTCTGACTGACACTCGGACTCGGTCATCTCATTCAAGTTGAAACTTGAATAATTTCGTACGGAAAGTAGGTGTTTTTCCACTCGAAAAGGTCAGACAACACAAAAAATTCTTCATCGTCAATGAAATTAGACGTACGGCTTAAAAAAAAAAAGATCTTGCATTGTTTTGAAACGCGCCATTGCGAAAAACTTTGTTGCGAACGAACATCGCAGTTTTACATTTGTGTTTACATTCAGCGTCGTCGTCGTCGACCTACAGACCGACTGCATCTTAAGTTTCCTTTTTCCCGCCGAAACTAACGTTCTCGTTCCAGTCTTTTCCCAGTCAACAGACGTCGTCGTCGTGAACTTCGTCGTGGTTCTTAAGTTCCCTATTAACCCACCGCGTACCGCAAGTTTAGGTCCCATGGTCTACGCCTTCTAGATGAATGATTTTCTGGAAGTCATCAAGTCAAGTAAATTAAATCTTATGTGGATGACTCGAATTATGTCTTTCGTTCTCGACAAAGGAGTTGGATTCATGTTTACGCCTATATTTCCTAGTTGCTGAAGATCTTCATCACGTGGCTGAGTGGTGCTGTGCAAATCATAAACTGGTTAACCCAGACAAGACGAAGTTGTTGCTATTTGGAGTGAAACAAATCCTGTCCAAAATGTCTTGGTCAAGAGCTAACACCTGTGTCATCTGCCAAGGAGCTAGGTGTCATACTTGACTAAAACGTGACTTTTAATGAATACGTCTCATCACTTCACTCCTCCCTTTTATCAACCTACAGCAACACAGCGTGGCTTCTCTTATAGAGCACTTAAAACTTGGAATAATCTCTCTGTTGCTACTAGAAACTCGCGCTCAATTTCACAGTTCAAGAAGTTCAAGAAGAGTGTGAAAAGAGAAATGGAAACGACGTTGATCGGTGGTCTTTTTCCCAAGAAGCCTCTTTTGCAATCAAATATACCACCGATCAACCTCGTTTCCAATTAAATATACCATCGAATCAATGGTATATTGCTTCCAAATTTGGTCGGCGCTGGTTGGTTGTTAAGAATTAACCGGGGAACTGGAGCCAATTAGAGAATGTGAAATATTTTGCACGAATAATAAATTATATACATGATTATTTTTCTTCTCAATGTAAATTTATTTCTGAAAAGCCTCTTTCGGAGAATCGACGAGTCGTCTGAAAGTGTTTTGATACCATTTAATTAAAAATTGAACCTATCTTTTTTCTTCTTTTAGACGCCCATAGAGCGTCCCGGGATCATGAACAAGCAATCCGCATTTGGCAGACAGAAACTTTACCAGTGTATAAAGATGAGCTTGGTGATCACCCTTGGACAGCCTCGATCCTGCAATATATAGGCGGTTCGTACAGATGTCTTGCGCAATCTGAATCTGCCGATTCTGGAATGGCTGATCTAGCTGAAGTGTACTTCAGAGAGGCTGTAGAATTGCGAATCAAGTTGTGGGGGGAAAATCAAGATACCGCACGGTCCCATGTTGACCTTAGCGACATCTTGATCGCTAAACAATGATTTTAAGTCAGCTATGAAGCAGCTTGAAAAGGCCATTAAAATCCAGAAAGAGGTTTTAGGGGACGAACATGAGACCACGAAGGAAACACTAACACAGTCGAGGAAAATACAGTCCATGGTAGAATGACAGATGCATCTTTATTTACAATACTTTAATACTCGCTGGTAGATATAGACATAGACATAGACATGGTTTATTCAGACACGGTTAAAACATCAGTATAAAACGATAATGAAAACCTAAAGTTCTGGTTTACGTGTTTGCCGTGTGGGTGCCCGTTGATGAATATAAGTCGTTAATTCCCTTTTTACACCTTTTAAGGGCTAACGGCTTACGTAGTTCGGATGGCAGTCCATTCCAGAGGACAGCCCCTGAATACCCAAGACTTCGTTTAAGATAGTCAGTTCTTGGTTTGGGTACATATAAGATGTTCTCAGAGCGACGGATATTGTAGTAAAAGTCACGAATAGAGAACATATCTTGCATGTAGGGGGCATTTGCTTGTTAAGCGTTTTGAACATGACAACTTCCTTTTGTTTTGTTCGGCTAATCGAAACCCTACCCCTTCCAAGCATGTTCAAAAGAAGACCCGAACTAGCATCATACCTAGATTTGATAATTCTCCTTGCTGCAAGGTTTTGTAATAAAGTTTGGCTGAGACCATCCCAGACACTACAGCAGTACATAAAGAGAGCTTCACTAGTTAAGGCCTGATAACCGGATTTTTGTAGCTGAGTGTGTGTTGATGAATGGTCTCACCCGCTTCAAGGCGCCAATTCCTGAGGAGATTTTCTTCGAAATGTTATCGATATGCTTAAACTAGGAGAGGGTCTCGTCAATTGTTAGACCAAGAGACTTTGAGAAGTAAACCCCTTGTATTTCCTTGCCTTTGATATGTGCTTGGATAGAAACCTCAGCTTGGGTTTGCAGCCTCTGACGGGAGCCAATGATCATGAATTCAGTTTTAGCGACATTTGGCCTACGTTTGTTAGCTCTAAGCCAATTGTTCACGTTGGCTAACTCGATGTTGATCATTACTTCAAGATCATAGATTTGTTCGTCGGGGCTGCAAAACTGATACTGGTGTCATCCGCATACATTCGAGCGGTGCCGTTGTTAAGAGAGTTTGGCAAGTCATTTATGTGTAATAGGAAAAGTAATGAACCAATTAGAGAACGAGGGACGCCGCAAGTAATCAGTTTGACCAGCGATGAATACGTTGCCATTGACAATACATTTTTACTCCTAAAAGATAGGTAGGATGTGAACCAGCTGACAGAATTTTGGTCGAGACCATATTTGACCAATTTCGGGATAACAATTTCATGGTCAACAGTGTCAAAGGCTTTCCTATAAATCGATATGAATCACCCCATTAAGGAGAACGTTGTCGATATTAACACACCAGTTGTTTGTGGCTTCAAACAGCGCAGTTAGAGTAATGTGCAACGACCAAAATCCAGACTGGCATTTTGACAATAGATAGTTTGTATTTAGCGGATAATAGTATAATTGATCATAAACTGGTTTCTCGTAAATTTTTGCAATAATGGGGATAACCAAGGTAGACCGTTCAGCTTACTAACATTCTTCAAAAGTGGGGACACACTTGATTTCTTCCTATCATGTAAAAAAAAATTACCGGCGAAAGGGAGGGGGCAAGAGTGTCTCCGCCTATTTTAAGGAGCTTATAGGCATAATTTTGTTAAGCCCAGTAGCCTTGTTCGTGTCAATATTTCTTAACAGTGTAAGGACATCATTAATGGTTATTTCACGGAAGCTGAAAGAGCTGCTAGTTTGCTTTACGTAGGTTAGCGGGTCTACATTTGAATTAAAAATTGTGATTAGCTAGGTCTTTGCCGATTCTGGTAAAGTGAGAATTAAAAGCCTCAGCGATATCAGGGCCCTCAACACCCGTTCCCCTATTTTAACTGGCTAGTTGAGCCGGTTACTCCAGTTAGTTCCTTGATCAGTTGATTTAGACCGTAAATGTACATAATATTTAGATGATAAGTATTATGGTCAGTTGGCCCTGGCAACATGTCATGATTTATATCGCCTAAAAGGTAGAATTCCAAGCCCTTAACATCTACTTTACCGATAATATCCTCGAATACACCTAATAGAGCAACAGGTGATTCGGACCGGTACCACGTGTTTACAAGGAAGGGCAACAACAACAACAACAACGAGCTTTATTTGCATGACCATACAAGCTAGTATTGCAAAAGCTATTTTTAAGAATCAAAATTACAACACAGGGCAATTACGTTACTTTGATAATAATTTGTCACGAACATCAAAACAAGCTGAAATATAGTTTATGAATTGTATATTGATGAAGTAATTAGAAGAGTTCATCAGTTCATTGATCAATCCATTTATACACAATTGGGTAATATTTGGAATCAGAGTCTTGACGTTATAGTAAAATTTATTCCTAATCATAGAGTATGTAGGACATTGAAAAAGAAAGTGAATTTCGTCTTCTATTACATTGCATCCACAAAAAGGGCAATGCCTATTATCCTTCGTAGTTTGATTGTATTTAGTTTGTGATCGCTTATTCGTAGCTTTACTGAAGCCCTTCTCCCAGCTGTTCCTCTTGTTAAGTCTAAGTAACTAAAGGAGGTATGATCGGTTTTAAAAGATCTATAAAATTCATGTTTTTGAGAATGTTGAAGGGTGTTTTGCCAATATGAGATATATTCCTGTTTCATTGAACTTACATAGCTTTTTACCATAGCTATATCTAATAAATCAGGGTTAAAGTCAGGAAGCTTAAAGTATTCTGATATATTCATTAAATGAGAGTGGAAGCTATTTTTGCCATTACAGTGTAAGTCAAATGACATTAAAAAAGCTTGTTTGACGAGAGATTCCTCATCTTTAGACTGTATATACAAAATGTATTTGAGAATTTTTTGATTGATAGTGATACTTTGAGGAAACCGACCAAGCTCTGCTCCACAAGCTATATTAGAAGCTTTGTTGTTTACCTCCAAGTATCGTTTACAAAATTGAAGGTGCGCCTTCTCGATTTGTGAGCCCGTCCCAGGTCTTAAAATCTGGTTTGGTATACACAACCCAAATTTCACTGTTATATGTTAAAATAGCGGAGATCATAGTATCAAATATTTTGCATGCGAGAGCTGCTTTTAGTTTGCTAAGGTTCGTGTGTCGTCTCAAGCTGAAGAGGGCATGAAGAGCTTTCTCCTTGAGATTTTCACGTGACACTGAAAAATTTCCCGATGAGGACATTCGAAGGGCTTAGAATGGGGTTTGCTTGTACCCCTTGGTACATAAAATCAGCGAAAAAATGTTGATCATGAGATGATAAGTTGATTTCAAGAGATTGACAAGCTGGCTAGTATTGGAAGCTTCCCCGACGGTCAACGAGCGTGTAGAGCTTTAATATCCTTAGTAATGAAGCCCGCTGTAATTGGCCTCAGCTTCGATCAGCTGTTGCGGAGTCCGTGCCGACACCCTTCTTTACGTTGTATGTCTTTTTTGTTTTTTCGGCGAAGCTAATAAAATAAGAGAATTCCTCGACTGAGTCGAATTCTAGTCTTTTTCTTGTTATCGACAGAATTGATCGTGAAAGTGGAAGTCCTAACCCTAAGCAGTATTTGTATCTTAACAGCTTAAAAAATTAACAAGTTATCAACGCCCAAAATCAACATAAATCAATTTCCAAGGTGCATTAGAAACGAGAAACCTATTATAACCGATTATTTTCACAATTGTCAATATACTGAATAATCTTAATTTCTCTGGGCTACATAACAGATAGACATAAGGCGAAAACGAACCAACAAGATCTTCAGTTTTTAAAAATTGAGAAAAAAGATTTTTATATCCTGCTTTTCAATATTTACTTCTTTGAAGTGACAATAAGGGATTAGGACGGGACGAGACCCTCACACCCTCGTTATCGCGGCTCACGGCTTCGCGGGTTTAATACGTTTCACCGTTCTTTGGCTTTTTTTTTTTCACCAAAAGCCTTGGAACAGTTTCTCGTCTCGATAACTTTTCCAGCCCGAAAGCAAATACTCAAACCAAAATCGCGGGTCCAAGCTCAGAAACCAGTATATTTTGTTTTACCAACTGATATTTTTACCACAGTTATCTTCAAAACCATTGAATCCTCTTTTGTGAATGTAAAAAGCAATCAGTAGTTTTCCGCCCCGTTAAGGGTACACACGACTGTTCCCAGGCAATCGGAACGGCGCCTTTCATTCCTGTTGCTTAGACCAGAGTACATCCTCCTGTTTCTGATATTCTTTAATAGTCTTCCGCCTTCAAAGCCTGCGCTTTCATGACGGAACGGTAGCCTGGCACAAGACTCCTTATTAGGGAAAAAGAGCAAATAAAGAACCAAGCCGGAGTAAGGGGCAAACCAAGCGGGGGTTTTAGGACTCCTAAGTCCCATGCTCGGTTGCTTCGCTCGTCGATTTTGTTTTTTCTTACGCTGTTATTTGCCTTTTACCTCCATCATGCAAGGGGCCTGATCCAAGGAAAGCGGAACAGCGGCTTTCAGTCCGTTCACTTACCTCGCCTGCGGCTGTATAGACTGTAAACTATATGTAACAAACACGCAATCAGATTTCGGTGAAATGAGTTGAACGACAGAAACTAGGTACAAATTAAGAGCAATTTATGAAGTCTTCGCATAAAAATTATAATAGTACTAATTCTTCAAATAGTCACATATTTTGTGCAAGAGTCTTATCTACCGTAGTTGGTTGTGATACCCAGGCCCTGAGCGGAGTGTATATAATAGACTGTTATTTCCCAATGATTCTCAATGATAATTCCCAGAGCGAAGGCCGTACGCAACACGGACGTTCCGCAAAGAAATTACGCCAGCCAGTGGCGATTAGAATAGAGGCTGGGAGCGGGAGTAAAGAGCGTCATATCTAGAAACCGAAGACCGCGCCGATCTCGAGCAAAAAGTGTCGTCATCCTTGTCCAGCGGAACCGACCCTATGCCCGTTTCACTGGACAAGCGTAACGCGTACTCTGGGAACGAGATTGGAAATCGCGCAAAAACGTCTCTGGCACCCAGGGTGAAGTGCTGAGGGGCGAGGCTGCTTGTATGAAAAATAGAACCGCGCAAGAGGTATAGTGAAAACAGCGGACGTCCGCCAGCAGCGGCAGCAGCAGTCGTTTTATGAAAAAAAGTTATGAAAGTTGTGTTTTGATTAGGCAATAAAAAAAGCAACAAATGTAAATCTTATTGGGCAAAAGGGGGCTTAGCCTGCAAATACCCGCAGCTTTTTATCCTCGCTGCTCGCCGAAAGAGACGTCCCTTCCGGCGAGGAGAGAAGAGGGACGTCTGTATTCGCAGGTTTATGGGGGCTTTATTGGACCAATTTTAAGAGACCACTAAAGAAGACCCATGTGGGTGTGGCTCGAGCTTTATTTGAGCCCTTGAATACCTTGTCAAAAAAGACCCACAAAAACCTATTTACAATTACCTAATCATCGAAAAAAGCAAAAAGAAAAGAAAGCCATGGCCATGAAAAAATTGCATTTTGATAATCCTGGAAATACTTTTGCAGTCATTTTAGGAAAGTTCAATTGGCCACTGTAAAGACGTATTGACGCTCATCCTTTTGTAAGACCAGCTCCCTGGATGGAATGAGTGCGCCGAATTTATTCCTGTTGAGGTTTTTTTCTATTCTCTTGTTTTCCTTTTTCTATGAAAAGGTGTATAATATACAATAACTTACTCAACCAATTGACGATCCATGTAGTGAATAGGGTTCGAAATAAAAGGAGACAAGTTTAAAATTAAACATTTATTTAAAAATCAAATATTCTTAGGAGTTTAAAATATATAACAACTTGCAAAAAGATACAGACTCCTAGTAAAACAGTATCTTGAAAATATTACGGTCAAGCTAGTCGCCATGTCGTTATGATAAAAAATAAAAAAAATTGACGAAAAATTAATATTATAACTCGGGACTAGCTTGCGAAGGCGACGTCATTTGAGTTGAAACACTGGAGCTCCTGGTTGAAAATAATAGGAAACTTCAGCAACAACGACGGCGACATCAACGAAAACCTCGCCAAAAAGTAAAGTAACGTTCTTTCTTTTTTTTCGATTTTTCAAAGGCGATAAATTTGAGAGGTCCATGTCCACCCTGAAAAGTAGCAAAAGCAAATTTCATGTCTTCGTCGTAAAGTGACATCAAAAAATGTTCAACTCTGATACACGAGTAAACTGAGTTGTCAGGCGCTTTCCATTTTATAGAGATTTCGAAAACTTCGGTTGGAAATATAAATGGAACACACGTTTATCCGGCGTTCCACTGGAAAATTCCAGAAATTCCAGGGAATAAGTGGAATTTTGAAAAATTGGCTCTTTTTCTCGTTGGAAACTTATCCTATAAAAAGTGCGTTCCACTTACGGGTTTTAAGGAGTTGTCACAAAGCCTTATCTGGGCCGCCATTTTGAATTTTTGGACGGAAAAGGGAACGAATGTAACCCGGCGTTCATCACGCGACGGACATTTCCAACAAGATGTCCAAAAACGTTTGGTAAATGGAAAACGCCCGTTGATTTGACCATTAAATCTATTGCTTTTTTGACGTTCTTGTTGCCGTCGCCGTCGTGGGTTGTGATTGCGCTCTTGAGCTCACTAATAGAAAACTGATATGACTTTCTGCGAAATTTTGAAATAACTTTGTACCCTGGCATTGAATAATTATTTTAATATCTATCTTTCTTTGAACTGCATCTTTATCGCTTAAAAGTGTACAAGTAAGCAACGCCCGGACAGTTTCTTAAAACCGGGAAATTAAATCAATCACGGAAATATTTACAAAACTCTAAGTATACTTAATATTCTAATTTTCTATGGGATAAAAGATAAAAGCATTTAAAAGAGAGAACGAACCAAGAAAATCTATAAAATCCAAGAGCCATACAAAAAAAACAAATTGTACTTAAAACCCTGCGATTATAAAATGTAACTTTGAAGGGATGATTGTTGGTCTGCAACAACTGTATTTCATTCACGAAAATTAACTTAACTAGGTTCTGTGTGTTACAAGCAGCTTCCATTCGTATTGAAGACAAAACCCCTTGACGGAAAGATAGACTGGGACCAGGATCCTTAGGAGGGAAAAAGGACGAATAACAACCAAGCCGGAATAAAGGAGCGAACCATGCAGGGGTTTGAGGACTTCCTAGTCCCCTGCTCGGCTTGCTTCGCTCGCCGATTCTGTATCTCTTTATGCTGTTTACGCCACTGCTTGCCTTTTTTCCACTACGCAGCCTGATCCCAGGCAAGGGAAACGGCGGCTTTCAGTCCTGTCACTGTATTGCAAAAAAGAGGCGAATCATGCGGGTGTTTAAGGACTCCCTAGTCCCCCCGTCTTTCTTGCTTCGCTCGCCGATTCTGTATTCCTTTAAGCTGTTTACACCATTACTTGCCTTTGTTCCACCACGGAGCCTGATCCCAGGCAAGCGGAAGGGCGGCCTTCAGTCCAGTCACTTGATGACATTCTTTCTTTCTCCATGTTCTCCAGTTACCGGTATTCTTTAATTGTCTTCCGCTTCCAAAGCTTGCGCTTTTAAAGTAATATGCTTTTGAAATGGTGGTTTGTAATCTGTGAAGTCGATATCAGTTCCATATCTAAGTCTACGAATTTCTCTTCCACGCAATAGATCGTCCTGTTGACAAAACGAGAAGAAATGGAATACACCAGTTTGTTGATTGAGAATGATTTGATTGGTTAAACCTAAAAAAACACAGCCGACATTTCGCGACGCCACCACTGGTTTTCCCGCGAAATGACGTCTGAGAAACGAGCGCAGAACTGCCCACATCTGCGTAGTGAGGCGTCCTCAGGATGGAATTTATACCCTCGTTTCCAAAACGTCATTTCACAGGGAAACTAGGGGTGACGTCGCAAAATGTCGGCTGTCTTCTGAAGGTTATTAACAGTGCTATCAGAGGCCTGGCCTTATATTGTTGGAACATTTGAGTAACTTTGCTCGTGCATGAGCTCAGAAACGAGCAGATGGCTGCTAAATCTGACAATTGAAGAAAGCGCAGAATCACTTTACGATAAATAAGCTGAACGAAAAGAAAAAAACAGATACAAATTATGGGCAGTTAATGAAGTCCGGAACAAAATAATAACAATTACTTATCAAATGTAACACGTCTTGTGCAAACAAGTTCCATACATTTGTATACCATCTGCTCTGACCACCTTGGAGGAGTTGAAATCAACTTATTATTAACTTTACAGCGCTCGAATTGACAAGCTTCTTTGCAAACCAGGTGCCTAAAGCTAGTCTTACTTACAGTGGTTGGTTGTGATACCCAGGCTCTCCGCGGAGTGTATATTATGGGCTGTGGTTTTTCATTGATGATTCCTAAAGCGGATGCTGCACGCAAAACAGAAGACTTCCGTACAGCTGTCACACCAGGAAGTGGTGCTGAGGATGGAGGCTAAAAAAGGACAAGACATTTCAAGTTTGTCTTGCGAAATAAATAGAGGATATTACATGGCCGCGCGGAGATACGAAATTTCTCTTCGAGTGAACTATTTTTTCAACACGAGAAGAAAAATTTCGTATCTCCAAGCGGCCATGCGATGCTCTATTTAATATATAAGCACCAATGAAATACCAAACCATTTCACTCTAATAGTTTTTTTGGTGTGAAAAGAGCGATTTATTATGAAGCCATAGCAACGGTGATATTTTCATATGTGAAGATAGCAAATTTTCGCGCGAAAGCTAACCTGGTATTTCATCGATGTTTATATAATAAAAGAACATAAGGTACCCACCACGACGAAACCAAAGTGGATATGACACGCCAAATACTTAACGAAGCCAAATCAAGCACCCGAAATGATTATTGGACAGGGACATGTAACAAAATTTAAGGGGGAAAAGGGGGTCTGATGCAGAATATAGCCAAAAATACCTAAAAATCCAGTCAATTCTCAACTAAAGACTATCTGTTTTTTTTTTTCACGCGATTACTACAACTAACCTCTTCCTGCTTTTTATCTGCTGGTGTCTTTACACTAGGCATGTGTGTCTTAGAAGAACCCGCTGACTTTGGTGCTTTCTTTCGCGGGCTTCCACCACCTATAGCAGACAAGTAAAAAAGTGCAATGTGCTGAGCGTTACTACTTTCCACTGCATATGTGTCACAACACATTCCCCTACATTTACAATGTACAATAAGCACAAGCAAGAATTTTAGGAAACGGCAGAAACGTGTCAGCAGTCACAAATTACATCTGAAAACAAAGCATATTCTAATGGGCCATTTACGAGTTCCAAACGCCCTCACTTTCAAAATGAGGCTACGTGCAAAAGACCCGTTCTTTTGAAAATGCATCTTACTTTCATTGAAATAAAAAATCGTTTTCATATCAATGGTTTCGCACTTTGACTCGCTTTGAAAGGCTTGGGCCAACTCGGAAATGGCATGTTGCAGGCTACCAGAGGAGCCCGCAAACCTAATCTCCGGGTTGTTATTACACATGCGCAGCATGTTGCGGCAAGCATTAGTTTAGACTTCCACTAAGAATGAACGGAATGTATATAACGCAATCTGATCACGCCCGTTTGGACCTTTTCTCGCGCACGTGACACGTACGCAAAGCACAGCATTGGAGTTGGAGCTCTTGTATAGATCTCGCCCGGAATCCCAAAACTTTAGTTATTACCAGTTAACAGTCACTTTATTGCATAGCGTTTGATTCTTCAGGAAAAGTAGGCCTTATTCCTGTGTGAAAGATTCTAACCACTAACCTTCAAATTTTTCATTTTGAAGGTTAGTGGCTTGGTATGTCGCACCGCATACTCCAAGCCTTAAAGGGGCTTTGCCACAGTGAATTCAGTAATTTTTTGTCCAAGATGTAAACAAATTATAACCAAGTATTATCTGTGCAAAATGAATGATGACTCTGTAAAAGGGAAAACAAAGTATGATCCTTTTTGGTCATTTTTCGACAACACAGGAGTTTCCCTTTAAAAAGTTGGTGTAAGGTTTTCAGGTTACAATCCGTTTTCATCCTGACCATCGACAGCAAAAGGCAAACACTCATACTTGAGTTATAGTGGTCGAGAAAGTTTAAATAAAACGGAACCATTATGACTCCAATGTTTTTTTAAAGGTTTTTAAAGGAATACCAAAAAATAAATCTAGGCATAGCACAACACAAGAGTAGGCGAAGAAAATACAATGAATTCACTTTTATTATTTTATTAAATATCCCTGTGTCTAAGGACATCGAAAATTGAGAATATTTCTTAGGGAACATTCGATCAACAATCCTATTCTAGTTTACAGAGGTCGGTTACAGATGACAACAATGGATGGAATGCTAAAACCTAATTCCAATGCTAAATTGCAAACAAAACAATGAAGGTCAGTGATAAAGAACAGAACTGACGTCTCACATCCTAACACATGTACACAAAATGTTATCAATAAATTTAGGCTACATCAACGCGAATTCGGCTGTTTTCGAAACCGCACACTTTTTTTACACAAATCGGGCCTCTGCCCTCACGAAACCAATGAGTCTGCTCACCTAAACAGCATTGTTTCGAAACCTCTCTCCATTCGCCATTGCACATCTCCCATAACACAGCTTGTTTGCCCTCCAAAATTTTGCATAACCCTTGTTTTCCATTTCTCCTTGGGTATTACAGCCGTCCCAAGGGAAATTGAAAACAATGCTTACGCAAAATTTTGGGGGGCAAATAAGGTGCATTTTGGGGGATGTGCAAGTGGTGAATAGCGGTTCAAGGTCGACGTCCCCAAGAATCCAAATAAAAAATATGCGGTTTCAAAAATATCCGGATTCGTGTGGACATAGCTTTGCTATCAACGTTAAAAAAGTTTTTTAAAAAAGCTGTCACAGAATCCCCTTTCTATAGAAGACTCTACAACAGAAAGGGAATCTTCAACTGATACTAAAATTAAATTGATTGACTAAATGGCCCAACTGTGAGCGCTCATCCTTAACCTTATCAGTCACTTCAAAAGACTGAATACAAGAACCAGGGGTGGTGGTGGTGGTGGTAGTGGGGGGGGGGGGGGGAA
>BOPM01000336.1:196225-222488 GCA_022179025.1 Porites australiensis | reverse complement strand
TTTCCAAAGTCTGAAAATGTTCTCTGCACATTTATAATTTATTATTATAGCTTATACAGGGCTACAAAATAATCAGTCTTACACTTTGCTTTCAATAAAAATTGTTTTTTCAAGGACAAAATTCCTTATACATACCTTACCAATAAATTTTTTACAACTAATAAACATTGGATAATCTAAAGCATCTTCTTTATTAGGGTCATGGATTTGAGCCAGTTTATTCAAATCCTCTGCATCTACTGGACAATCTGTAAACAACAAAAGCACACATACATCTGTATTAGCACTACATTAATTTAAACTTCTGTTATAGTCCCCATGATATATAATAACTAATTATGGGTTAATTATTTTTAAAGAGCAAATAATTATTTCCTTGGATAAGCGACCAGGCACTTATTTAGAATAAGTTTTCCTTTCAACAAAGTATAACTTTGTTTTTGCCGATCTTGAATAGAAATGTATACAGTCTTCCCTTTGTTAAAACAGTAGTTGAGGTGAGGAGGCCTAATTCAGCCAACATAAGTTAAGGTAGAGTTGAAAGAATGTGGTGTACTGTACATGTAAATGCCCACATGTAACTCAACAGCTTCCTTCAGAAGTGTCAACAAGATCTGGTGTCTACTGTACCTCCCTCTGTTCTTAACTTGCTGGGCAGGCAAGTGAAGTTTTTTGAGGAATTCAAATTACAGAAGAACTGTGTTATCAATCCTGCTAATCAAAACGTTTAATATCATTTTGGGACCAGTTGAAATGATTTTTGGGCTAGTGCAAGGTAGCTACAGCTTGCCCAAATGGCAAGCTGTAAATTATTAGACTTTCTTCATCATTACATGTCTACAGCTATGTTACAGATTAAGAAAGAATCTATAGTCAGGAAATTGAGTAATTTTAATTTTCAGTGTACAGAAACCTTGTAGCAGAATAATAATATTCTTTTTCACTGACTTTCTAAGGGCTATAGATATACATTTGTATAGTGACAACTGTATCTGTAAAAACACCAGTTCAAGAAAATAACTTTCAAGTGTCTCATAATATCATTCAATGCAACAACCAGTTGCAAAAATTTTGAGACATGAAGTATCTGTAACCCACATAGGAACCCTGCTTGTCACCTTGCTTGGCTAAACACGATCTTATGTTTTCATTGTTTTTAAGTTTTTACTGAACTTTGGCAACTGGTTCTGGCTGAAATACTAGATGTATCTCAAGTAAACAAGTATTTTCTAACTTTTAAATCTGCAAAGAAAATTACAAACGTGCATTTTTGCTGACTCAAGGACTTACTTATAGTCTGTAAACACATGACAAAGTTGTCTTTAGTTATTTTTCCTTGTCTACTCCCATCTTCCTCCTCTGGATCAAACTGATAAAAAATGTTCAGCACTTTTTCCTCATGTTCTTGGATCCAGTCATAAAGCTACAAAACAGAAGAAAACAAAACTAAACAATCAACCCACAATCATCTGTACATAACTATGTACATGTATTAAACATTGGGTCCAATTGTGTTTCCTATAATGCTGGTCAACTGGATCAAGAGACCACAGCAGGGTGTTCATCAGGCCTTGGAGGACGGAGAATTCGCCATTACTACGCAGAATTCTCTGGCTAATGTTAAGACTATTTTTTATTCAGACGTGGAGCCTCTTTCTATAATACACCTTTCTCTTGCTACTAAAATTCTATATGAAACCCCTACCTGCAGCCTTAACCCTCTAATAATTTTGCCTATTATAAAGTGATGAACATCAACTTTCTCTTAACAATATTAATAGATGATCAAGAGATAAGGTAATGAGAATTCATAATGATCACCTAAAGGAAAATGTGGCAAATGTTTTGATCTTTCATCAAATTCTCTCCACTGATTCTTTAAGGAAATGTATAGAGATAATTCTAGAGAATTTGCATGTGGATACTGGGGAGTAACAGGTTAATAAATGTGGTTACCACTGGCGTCCAATAATACCTACTCTGATAGCATAAGGCTCTCCTGTTCTACTTCCTCCTTTTGACAATTTAGCAGACTGTTTTTCTGCCTTACGACATTCTTTAAGAGCATCCTTATGCTCATTATCCTTTGCCAACAGTCTGGGTGTTTTTCCTTCTTTGTTCTTTAATGTTGATGGACAACCTGTTAGCAAGAAGGAATTATGCTTGTCCAAACAAATTTAAAAAATACACGATACTCAAAAATAAGTTTCACAAATGTGTCTGACCCCAAAAATGTGAAAAGACAAAGAAAAGTATACTTAAAACAGACATTTAGAAATTATCGTTTTTTTTTTCAAAGGTAAAGGTCAACACATTTAGCACAGAAAATTCCTTGAGGATGCTTTGTGGTAATGTGTTCACGCCCAACTGGACAGAGGGCTCACTGCTATTTCTGCAGAAGGAACTTAATCACTTTGACCTACACTGTAAATCAGTTTAAGTGACCAGTGGAAACAAGGTTTTGGTATGGTTACAGTCAAATCACTCTTGACAGACAGTTCTATAAGAAGGACACCTCTCCAAGACAGACACCCAGTGTTGGTCTTTACCATTTTTCAAACTTTGTACTGTAACTACTATACTCTCTGTAAGACGGACACCTCTCTAAGATGGACAATGGACAATCAAGAAGTGCCTTAATAACCAGTGAAAAATACCCCAAAATGGAAATGTAGGTGATGTACTTGACAGTAAATTGCAAAATTTTTGATATTGTAGTCTTACTCCAGTTTGCAGAGTGTATAGTATGCTTTAAGGCCACAAAGCCATGAATGTTTACTTGTAATGAATTTTTGATTGCATAGTGAGAAAATAATTTCACTTTTCTCTTACAATTCAATTTACAATCTTCCAGGTTAAGCTGTTTTGTACAAGTTAAAAGACATGCATTCATTGCCAGTGGGTTCAGCTCAATTTAAAATATATGTCACCTTGACTCTCTATAAGCCGGAAACCTCTCTAAGATGGACAGACAACTGTCAGGGCTGGTACCAAAGGTGTCTGTCTCAGAGACAGTTGACTGTACTCATTCTTGGAGGCTCACAGATCTGATTTCAGTCAATGTTATTAAGTGTTTCCTATTTCTACAGGTCATCATGACCCCTACATCAGTATTTGTGGAGCTCAAGGGGCAGAACCTGCAAAACTGTTCTGCAGACAAGTGCTAAGCCAACTGAATAGACAGTTATGTTTATGCCTCTTAAAGCAAATAACATACAGCTATAACAGTGATTTAAAACAACTGACCTCTTTGTGCCAGAAATTTGCATATGGGTCCAAATCCCTGTTGAGCGGCATAGTGCAAAGGGGTGTTTCCATCCAAAGCAACTTTACCAAGATCAGCACCATAAGCTGCCAAAACTCGAATCACTTCAAAGTGCCCATTCAAAGCTGCCCTAAAAAAAAAACAAATAAAATAGTTTAACCCATTCGCTCCTGGAGATTTTTGCCGAAAAAAGTGTTTTGAAGCTAGTCGAGTGGTTTTCTGGTCACTGTCGAGCTATAAAGAGCTAAAACTTACCATAAACCAGTTTACAGGTTGTACACTTCGCGGCCTTCTGATCCAGATGCAAAATATCAGCTTGCGAAGTTCGGGCATGCACAGAAAGCAAAATTTCCCCTCTTTTTTCACTTTTCTTGCCTCATTTTTTTTTCTCTTGCTGGGCATTTAGTAGGCTTCGTTTTGGTGGGAAGAGTTTTTAGGAGAGCTTTTAGGATGTTAGGATTAGGTGAAAGGAAAGGTAGGTGAGCAATGGAACAAGATTTTCAGGTCAATGTCACATGGTTTTTTGCTTCTTTCTCCAGTGTCCTTGACTGAATTGTGCTCGTTCTGGTATGGTTTGAAAGATCTCTTCACTCTGCACAAGTTAGTGGACAAAGTTGTCCTTGACCGTTAAAACTGATGACGTCACAAAGGGTAGAAAGGACGTGGATCCGCACGGGTGGTTCAGGGGCGAATGGGTTAATTCCCATAAAAACTATGAGTAATTGACAAGAGATGACTGTGTGGTACCATAGTTAAGAACCGTACACAGTATGGTGTCTGAAAATTTTTTCATGTCAAGTACTGGGTTTATTCTATAGGAATTGGCCAATGATGGCTTCATATGACAGGACCCATTAATTCTCAAACAGTCACTAGCTAGGTAAAATGCAGGGGTGGATCAAGGAAGGTGGACAGGGTGGCTAGCCATTAACCTTGATGGCCAACTACAATGTAACATTTACATGTTATGAGTGATATCATGTATGTCTTGCCAGTGACATTGTAAGAATTTACATTTTTACAGGTTCCTTTTCATCATCCCTCAATGTACGTTTTGTGAATGCCATAGGACAAATTAAATTCAATGTTCTGTTTTGTGGTTGATTCAACCACCTGAGTCTCTTACAAAAACCTGGATCCTACTCTGAGAGGGCACTTCATCAAGAAAGGGTTACCAAGGTATTTGAACATTTCTGTGCCACTTACTTTGAATTTTTTTTTCTCTTGGACATAGTTTACACTCTTGTTTCAAAGTTTGCCAAATGGGCTAAAAAATTTTCAAGTTGCAACTTGAAAGACATGAGCGATGACTGCATGATATCTGAGGGGTCGGAGTGGAGGGATGTACTTTCTGGAGAACTAAATAGCAATGATTTTATGGAATTGGAATTTGAAATCAACATGGTGGTAGTTTAAATCATGAGTTTCTACTCACTTGTGGGCTGAATGGTTATTTTCACTGTCTACTGCATCATAGTCAGCTCCAGCCTCCAAGATTTCCCTGGCACACCCTACACTTCCAGCTGCACAGGCCGCATGAAGGGCTGTCTGGCCAGTTATCTAACATTTAAAAGGAAGTAAAATTACAGAAAAAAGTTTCATTGCACTTGTATTCTCTGTTTTCAAAAATAAAAATGCCAACCAATCTCGAAAAATCAGTAACGTTTTTAGCCCACATAAGAGCTTTCCTGGCTGCCAGCTATATTAAAATTAATGCCCCTTCACGCAAAAGCCTGGAAATTCAAGTGTCCTCTATTGCAAAATGAAGAACCCTTTCGACCTGAAAATTTGTATGAATAATGATGTTTAGCTGGGCTTATACCTTATGAAAGTAAAAACACCAAAGAATCAATAATTCCCTAAGCTTGAATTTTGATGACGTCACGTGAAAACCGAGAATCATAAAGCAGTATGGAAAACCTGACTACACTGACATTGTGTAGACATATATATGGCTCTTGCATTGCATGTATGTTCATAGGCAATTTCGTCTTCTTAATTGAGGTCTGTACTCTGCCTTATATATCATTTATAAGCTCATATAAATCTGAATTGTAACATACTGCATGAACACTATTTGGATCTGCCCCAGCGATAAGAAGTGCAGCTACAATGTCATCAAGTCCAGCTTCTGCAGCCACCAACAGTAAAGGCTGACCATCTTTACTCTAGTTTAAAAACAAGGAAAAGAATTCAAATTAAAATAAAAATTAAAAGTAGCTTATGAATTGGGAAATACTCATACTAACTTATGAGTACCTTGGTTGTTTTAGGGAAAGCAAGTAGGAGAAAGGGTTGAAACAGGGAAGTTTCACATTGCAGTTGGCACCATTAATATACCTGCATTTTTTTTAAGTTAGAGGCATGACATTTTATCCTGAGAGTGCTAGGATTTTTTGTAGGGGTCCAATAATATCCAAAGATGTGTCAAAGACGTTCCAAAGAGTTTCCTCTAACACAACAGGAGAACATGACCTTGTCTCCACTGACTATATATCAAACCTTGCATTAAACCTACCACGTAGTTCACACTGGCACCATGATTAAGGGCAATCTGTAGACATTCTAGATGACGCTTTGTAGGCTGGATACAGTAGAAAAGTATTCCCTTCCCTTCAATGTCTCTGACTGTCAAAGAGAAAAGTTATCATGTTTGCTGATAGTTATTAAATTTCAAAAGTAGGTTGAGTTTCCTGGGTTCAAACCTTTCACAGTTATTAAAATAATTATAAAACAAAACTATTACATGTATTTAAGCGAACTGCTTCAGTGTACACTGTAAGAGATATAATCAAATAAGCAAGTTGCAAATTAAATAATAATTATTCTTGTATAAAATTCATTCAAACAAAAATATTAAATTCCTTACTTGTCAAATCTGTATCTGCCTCTGTTAAAAGAGTCAGTGCCTGGACATGGCCAAACTCTGCTGCTCGCATAGCAGGACTCCGCCCTTTCAAGTCTACCATGTTTGGACTTGCACCAAGATCAAGAAGAAATGAGATCATCTTCTCGTTATTCTTGCATGCAGCCAAATGAAGACCTGTCTCACCATTCTCTGGTTCTAGATTAACAAGTAAAATACAAATTTTGAAGCTTCGTTTATGTTTCTAGGAATTTGTATCCTATCCTGCAAGCAAACACTTTGTTTGGAGACTGCGAGAGTCATTGGCACATGAGCTTCCATAACAGGATATTTGTGGTGGGTCAACCAACCAGTTTCCTACCCAGCCTGGCAGGGTTTTCAGGGGCATAGCCAGCATTTTTCCAGAGGTATGCACAATTTTCCAAGTCTGCCTGCTTCACCTGCTCCCCCAGCCCCCTTCCCCTCAAAGTCCCAAATTATGTTCAGGTATCTCCATTATAGGTGAGGTAACAAGTTGAAACTTTTTATGATGTAAAAACACTTCCTTGCATCCTTATAACTTTGCATAACTGCTGGCCATGTGAGCGACAGGTGCTGTACACAGACAAATTTTAAAATAATTATCTTATATTCATTTGGGTTTTTTATTATTCACTTTTTTAACATTTATTTGGTTTACTTTCCTTCACTCTCTAATTTTTCCGCTACGCACGTGCGTACCGTTCATACAGGTAGCTATGCCCCTGGTTTCACATGTACTTGAGTGGCATATCAAGTTTCCTGAGGGTAACTGTGAGACACATATTGGTAGTTCTTAAATGGAAAGTTTGTTCACAGGTTACAGAAACTGTATCCCTGGTATAAATTTCCAGCTCTGTCAATTTTTTAATGTTTTGTGGATTAAGTCAGCAAAGCAAAATGATGGCTTTGTGAAGGTTAGAGATGTATTATTGTAAGATACCAATGTTCTTTTTCATTTCTTTAGTGCTTTGTAAATTGGTGCTTTTTGACTTAAACATCTACACCTGGAAGCAAATCTAAAGATGCAACAAATGCAGATTATTTGGACTCTTGGTTATTTAATGATCAGGGAAACTTGACCGGCTACCATTTGTTTAGCTCAAACTTGCAAGATCCCCACACATTCAGTCAATCGTCTTCGGCTGTGTTAATACTATTTGACTGGCCATTTTATAAGCTTAAATAAATGAGTGACAGTAAGGCATATCATACAATGGGCAAATCACAAAATTACTAATACTGTGCGCTAAATTCAGTTCTGTCGCCTATTTTGGAGCTGAACAAAGTCAAAAGGCGTTGTGACCTGATCTATTGATCTCCTAATCCATTAATCTTTTTGTCTATAATAAAGGTGTCTTTCTAAATGCTTGCGATGTATTACAAAGAAAGCAGACTGTTAAAGAATCACTGAGTAAAATTGACAGACAAGATTTAAATCTGTTTTAATCCCAGTACGTACGATGTTGGAAATTTGAACCTGATCTTACAGAAAGCGCTCGAATGAAAATTAGATTTTGGTGGGAAGTTTCCACCAGCATACAGCGATAAAGTATCTTTTCAAAGCAGCTGTTAAAATCTCTAATCGCAACTTGATCTGTATGAACAATCTTCAATAAAGTAAACTCCTGTTTATTAAATTTCCCGCCCTGCAGAACCCAAACAAATATATAGATACTCGCGCGAAAATCTATGGCGACGAATAACACCTCTGCTCTTCTCCAGTTACTAGGTTAATTGATTGTGTATTAACATAAAGAACTTCCGTCACTTACCAGAATAGTTGATCAAATAAGGCACTCCATGAGTTGTCAGCTTCTCGATTTGATCGACATCCTCGTTGCGAACCGACTGAAGTAACTTTAGAACTTGAAGTTGTTCTAAACGGTCTTGGGCAATCGGCATTGTTCTAAATGGCCGCGCCGAGGCAGCGCAAGTTATAGGCGCTTTTATTTCTCTCTATAAGAAAGGATGAAAGACTCCTTCGCGTGAACTTAGACTTTACACAGCACGGAGAATTCATAAGAACGACCGCAAAAGCTTGAAGTTATAATGTCACTTTGCACTTCATCTTAGCGTTTGCCTGTCTCCAGCTCTCGTTGTTAGGGAATTTTTGTCCATCGAGAAACATCAACGTTTTCACGGTTCTGATTGGCTGATATAGGTCATTATTTCTGGGTATCGAAAGGCAACAACTGAATAGGTACTGCCAGTACTTACTTCTGATTGGCTAGTCTTGGCCTTTTATCGTAGGTGCTCAGGAGGATAAGAAGAATAAGGACTTTTATCTTACCCAGGAACCCCTTCAATCCTAGATACTTTCAAAATGGCGTCCGAATCTGCCGATGTCACATTAGAAACCTCCATGGTATGTTTTTCTTGTCCTCTAGAAAGCAACTGTCTTTGTGTTATTTCATTCGCTGTTTCTGTTACTCTCTAATACAAATCACCTGCGAAGTGTGTATTACTGCGTACCTATATACACCTTGATAACGAATTTGGTCGTCACACGAGTCTTATTAATTGTGCATTTCAAGGGTGAAATTAAATGTGAATTATACTGGAAACATGCCCCCAGGACTTGCAGAAATTTTAGAGATTTGGTGAGTATTTACCTGGTTGCTGACTTTTATTGATCATGTCAGAAAATAATATTATTGAATGTCCCTTGACGTGTCGTTGTGGTGGACAAGAAAAAACTTCACAATGGCTAAACTTTAGAACACGCAGACACTATTTATAAACCTCTCGAAGAGCTGCTTTTTAGTCTACTAGACGTCCAAATTTAACAAAAAAAGAGCTAAAAAAGAAATTCAAAGTGTATTTTTATGATTCCTTTCTTCATTCTTCAGCATTTACAAAGCTTAGTAATTTTTCATGCTCTTAGTCTTTAAGTAAAAGTGAACTAATTTTTAAGGGCTGGGGGAGCTGCTGTTTAAAAGGGTTTACGCCGGTTTCGCTACTTGTCGAGTTCTCTACGTTCGAGTTCGCTACATGTTATCACATTAATTTTGGGTGCTTGACGTCTTATTGGCGTTATTTAAACAGTATGTGAAGTTCAAGCACAGGATTACAATTTACTTTAACTTACAGTTAGCAGCAAGTTTGAACGGTTTGCTGATGTGGCAAACTCGAACATGTGGTGAACTTGACAAGTACATGTAGCGAAACCGGCTGTTACCATTTTAAGTTGATTACCTGATTTAGACAGATTTGTCATGACGCGTCTAACGTGACATGCCATATATGGGCATGCATGCTTCATGCATGATGTAATCTCGAGTAGAGCGCATTTTGTGATTAAAAAAAGAAAGACTTAAATGAATCTTTGTGTACCTGCATCCCATTTTATCACAAGATTTATCGACTGCAAATGCAGGGATGTGGGAGCAATCATTTTTTCACCCGATTATGTATAAAGTTCATTCATTTTCGTCCTTATCCGAGAAGACTAGAAAGTCTGAGCATTTTGCAGATGTCATGACAAAGGAGGCACTTTCTTCTCAGTTATTTAAAGACCCTGAGTGTTGGTCCGGCCGGGCTTCGAACCCGCGACCTCCCGCTCAGCAGACCAGTGCTCTCCCAACTGAGCTAACCAGGGGATGGTATTATGGTTGTCACAGGTCAGGAGATAGCCAGGGAAAAAACTTATTCTGAAATTACTAGTTGTAGGAGACAGTACATGTATAAATCTAGTAAAAAGGTATGGTCAAATCATTAATTCACAGTTTAGTGGTTAGAATACTCAGTGGGTCTTTGAGAGCAAGAAATCAAGTTTTTCTTGACTCAGTGTATTTTTGTCACCCACCTTTAATAATAATATTATTGTTTTAACAGGCAGCGAGAGGATATTATAATAACTGCAAGTTTCACAGAGTTATAAAGGTAAGAGAAAAGAACAGGAGAAAAATTTTAACAGTAAAAGAGTAACACAATATATTACTGATAATCCATTAGTTTTCATTGTGGCCTATAAAATTTATAAATTTTTTATTTAATATGGCCAGAAACAAATATATAATATAAAATGTTGTAGTTAAATTTTTATTTCAGGTAATTTTTGTTTTTCTTTTGTTTTTGGGCATGGTAATGTATGCTAATGAGGTTGAAACAAAGGAAAAATAAAAATTACCTGAGACGAAAAATTAACTACAACATAAATGCAATTATGACTGACGGCAATAAAAAACGCAATTGTGAAGGTGGCTTTTGAACTTCATAGTTCGTGCGTTTTTGAAAAGTGCAGTAAATTTATACATGCAAATTTTTGTTAAAGATTGTTTTCTTGCACACCCAGTGATTTTGTTACAAATAGTTATGGTGAGTTTTGGGACTCATCCTGTGAAAAATCACAAGTCTCAGTCGAGATCCGATGAGTCCCAGTTCAAAAAAACAAGGAGTTATGCTTGGGCCTTTATGTAACCAGACAGTAAATCTAGAGACAGACTCCAAACTCTTTATTACAGTTTACTGAAAGTGAAATGTAGTCCTTCTATTATTTAAAGCACAATAATATTAAAAGACTACTAAAATAAATATACATGTAATATGTTTTTAAACAACAGCCACAGAAATTACACGGATAGGATATTCTACCAAAATATCTTCAAATTGACTGATCGTTCTTTGCGTCCTATGGGATGCATGCCGTGAATTATTTTGTGTCTTTGGGGAATTTTTATGTGTCAGGGATGCAGGATGCAGGGGTAACAAAATCACTGACACCTCACCATTATGGACTTGTGCTACTACAGAAACTAACTAAAAGAGGTTCTTCTGGAGTTGACTGTCAAATAGGATGTTATGCCAGAAACAAGATAACTCCTTATGTGCTCATTTTTTGTTATAGGGTTTCATGATCCAAACAGGGGATCCTACAGGGACTGGAAAAGGAGGTGCTTCTGTGTATGGGTGAGTATGCTTAAAAAGTCTCTAAAAGTATTGCAATAACACTTTAAAACAGTTAACCCAAAATCTGCAAACTTTTTTTCTGAGTGACCAACTGTCCAAAACGCCAAAATTTTACCAGTTAAAGCCCTATTAGAACACCTTATGTAAACCACTATCACTTGTAAGCGACCAAGATCTTAAACACAAAAAGAGAAGTTGTGTATCTCAGCCTGGCCATGTAATATCCTCTATGTCACTAGCATACATGTAAAGTGCGGTATTCTTTTATGCAATAGGCCTGCTTTTGAAGATGAAATAACAAGAGAATTAAAGCATACAGGTGCAGGAATTCTGTCAATGGCAAATAGGTAACAATCATTTTCCTTTAAACAGGATGTATAGCAATCTGTAATCTTGTAGTTCAAGTTCGTATCATTCTTATGATTTTATTGCACTTTAATTTGCCTTTTGTTTGAGTGTTTAGGTAGTTGATTTTGTTGGCTGTGCTTAAACAAGGAGTTTACCATGATGTTCTGAATAAATAAAACTATATAGTGAAATTATATAGTAAAAAATGTAAATTATTTTTTGAAATCTTTATTGACTTTTGAATTTTTTTAGTGGTCCAAATACTAATGGTAGCCAGTTTTTCATCACTTTGGCTCCAACACAGTGGCTTGATGGTAAGAATACATGTTTGACATTTTGGTAATGAATACAAAATTTACAATTACCAGTGTAATGCAATTACCCTTTGAATGACATGTTATCTTAACAGGTGAAGTATCACCGTTGCTATGGCTACATAAGAAATCGCACCTTTCACAGCAAAAAAACTATTGAAGTGAAATGGTTTGGTATTTCATTGATGTTTATATAATAAAATAATAGAACATTAAATGGTCGCTTGGAGATACGAAATTTCTCTTCTCGTGTTGAAACAATATTTCACTCGTTCGCTGCACTCACTCGTGAAATATTTTGCACTCAAAGAGAAATTTGTATCTCCGCACAGCCATGTAATATCCTCTATTTACTACTTACTTGGATTAATAAACTTTTAAGGCATTAGTCCATGGATGATGGTGCAAAGAAAAATTCAACTGCTTATTGCTATCCTCAGAGCTACTTTTTTGCTCATTGTCAGGCCATGAATCAAAGCCATTTTAGGTAATATCTACTTCATTGTAGGTCAATTATTTTAGCTCATTGTAGGTCATTGTAGCTCAACTGTAGCTCATTTTTTTGTTTTAGTAGTACAGCAAGTGGAACCCTGCTCTAAGGACACCCAGCTTTGGCATACATAGAGGAAATTTTCAATTGTCACAGCCCAAAACTTATACTTTTTTAAAAAATTCATCCGCTCAATACCGACACTGGTTGATATGGACAATGGGCATTTACTGTGTCTTTGTGTCCTGTGTCACAAACTCCCTCACATCATCAACCCCTCTTTATGGACACTGTTTATCATTTCTTTCTATGACTGAACTTTACCAGTGAAAAACCAACAGGAATATGGCAAGTGACCTTTCAAAATGTTCTGTCTAATATTCAGTCCACCTGGCTGAGTGGCAAACTAAGATCATCAATAATGCAAAGTAAAGTCCAAGATTCCATCTTTGTGTTTAGGGGAAATACTTATAAAAGATAATTTTGGTCCAAGAATACAATAAAAGATCCTTAGGTTTATTTAGGATGAACTTGTTAAAGTTACAGCTAAGAAATAAACAATGTGTTCTCCCAAAAATGTCTGCTTTCCTCTTCATATCAGTAAAACACGTGTCCATGTTGTTTTTTTCTGAGAGCCTGCTTAATATGGACACCCAGTTGATATGGGTACAACGACATGTCCTCTTGGTGTATTATTAACCAGGTTACACTTTACAATAGCAATGTCCTAGAGATGGTTTTTTTTTTTTAAAAAAAAAAATGCTCCTTTCCTTTCCCTTTTAGGTTAAGTTGGTCCTTATAGACGTTTGTTTTCTTGGGGAAAATGACTTGTCTGTTTCTTGAAAAGGCCTTACTTACATTTTGGACAAAATAGCTGCATTTAATAGTGCTCATTTTGTCATTTCTTGCAGGCAAACATACAGTATTTGGTAGAGTGTCTGGTGGAATTGAAATAGTCAGGAGAATAGGGCTGGTAGAAACTGACCCTTCAGACAGGTAATTTGGTTTAAACCTTTGGTGGCTTATAAGTTGCAGCCAAATTCACTCAAAAAATATAACATTCCCAAGATATATACCTATGCTAAGCTTCTTAGAGACTGAGGGAGAAAGCAGATGATAATTTTTTATCTTTCATCGATATTTATTTTTATTTTGCCTTTTAGTGTCACTTTACAGGGCTCTAAATAAAATTGCATCTACGTTGACTGTGCATATACACAATGTATTGCGAGGTGACTCATTTTCTTGTAACAGTTGCTACAGTAAATATCGGAAATAAAGTTTGGCATCTTAACTTACTGTTTGCGGAATGAAGGGCCAGGTGTCTACTTAATACAGGTTTCACGGTTAACAGTAATAATTGCCTTGAGTTATAATTCAGAGCGGGGATTTTCAACCCCAACATTTGTGAGATCTGGCCTGACACCACCCAAAAACAATTCCATTTTCATCCAAAGTGATCCTATGGCTGTAGTTACTGGTAATTCCAACTTTTTTCTTTAAATAGATGATTACAATGTTTATATAATTCTACTTTTTAAGGCCACTTCATGATGTTTACATCTTACATGGAAAGGCATTGTAACATAACATCCAAAATGATTCTACATGCTGTGATGACATTAGTATCACTGAGAGAAGATGTTCCCACCAACTAAGCTTGTGACAAGCAAAAAGGCTATTACGATGTTTTAATATAGTTGTTAACCTATAGAAACTCGAGAGCAGCTCAAGATCATCAACACTAGTTCTGGAACATTGTACATCTTTTACACACTTTACTTTTATTACAGAGGATGTAAATTTATTATTTGAAATTTAAATAAAACTTCCTTTTGTTTAATAATTATTGCTTTGAAATGTCTTCTTATGATAAAAAAATAATTTAGGAAATAATTGTAATAATATTGTCATCTATTATATGGCCATGTCTCAAAAGGACGGGAAACAAACAAATTCAAGAATTTGATTGGCTAAAATCGTCCTCAAAAAGTTACAAACAAAGAATATAAAAAAATTGCCTTGTTCCTGTTAGTAATACTAAATGGAAGAAACAGTGGACCTTCACGAGGAAGCAGGTAAAGAAAACGAGCAAACGTTGGCAAATTTGAGTTCTTCTGAGGAAGCTACAATCGAAGATGAATTCGAAATTGATGTTTTTGTTCCTTTGCTTTCTTGTTTGGCCATATAATAAACATCTTATTAACCTCGCAAGGTCAGTCTGTATGGGAGAATCTTGACCTCAGTCACTGGTACAGACCTCACTGCGTTCATTCTGTACTGGCGACCTCTGTCAAGATTCTCCCATACAGACCTCCCGCTCGGTTAATAAGAGCCAAGTAATTTATGCAGCCAATTAGGTGTTGATTCTGACGAGACCACTGAGGGGCCAATATAACCTTACTGACCACCATGTGACATTGATCAATAACAGCTTCAAAAGGTTGCTTGTGTCGCAGACAGTCTAAATGCTGGGTCTTGAGTGACAGGTCCGGCTGCAATGCAGGCTATATCAAATGGCAGATATGAAGAATCATATGAATACAAAATAACTGAATTTACAGTGACTTTCACAACACCAGTATTGAAAAATGAGAAAATTGGTCCCAGCGGTGATTCATGTAACAGTACAATTTGGGATTCACTGGAAGTATTAATTTCAAATCTTAGCCCTTCTGGAGCTACAAATATAACAGCTTATCATCAGGCCATGTCTGACTAACATTTGCCCCTTGCCAACAAAATCCTTCCTGGTGTCAGCGTGATGAACAGACAGCTCAGTTGCCTCTGTGCCTTTATTTTGAAGCTGAAGATTAGCAGAGCATTGAAAGAAATCATATGTCAGTGTAGTTTACGTCCAACAATTGGATTTATATGCATGAAGTTACAGTAACCTGGTTGGATGTATGTTCTTTTTTAACCCTTTAAGCCCCAATATCCACATACAAATTCTCCAAACTGATCTCTATACATTTCCTTTAAGAATTAGTTAAGAGAATTTGATAAACGATCAAAGTATTTTCTCTTAGGTGATCAAGACATGTTATTAATTCTCATAACCTCATCTCATGACAATGTATGGATATTGTTAAGAGACAATTGCTGTTGGTCACTATTGGTGCTTAAAGAGTTAAAAGAAAAATAATATTTCTAGCTCTCTTTTCTCTGCATGCATCTCTTGGTCTCCTTCAATGATAATTTTGTACCATGTGAATGACCAGCCTGCGTTGCAGCTGGCTTACACAGTCGTCTTAACCATTAATATGGTCCGTCTGCGAATTAGTGCACAAAAACTCATTTTAATATCCGGCAGAGATGCAAGGACATATGTGAGTGTTTCTGATAGGCGGGTTTCTTACAGGTTTCTTATGCACCTCACAGTTGGCCTAATTCTTAGTTGTGCATGACCGTTGGGCGCAGTCACATGTCAAAATTCAAAGAGGGGAGTTGGCAAGGATCATTTACAGTAAACAATGAAAGAGCAGTTCGAACTTTAAAGCCTTCTTATGAACAAAAAAATGCTTTGAGAGAATTCCTTCGAGGCCAGAATTTGCTTGTAAATTTGTGGACTGGTTTGCCAGTGTCTTCCAATCACTACAGATGCATTGGCGCATATTCTGCAATCTAGCCGACAGTTATAGCGTCAAAACAAATCAGGAAATCATGATATTCACAGCCAAAAAAAATACAGACATGTAGATATTCAGGTCCGGGCATTTCGGAGAAAACCAAAGAAACTAACGTTATTTAGGTGCAATAAATCCTAAGGCTTAAACAAGTAAAAGAGAATCATACAATGGAAAACTGCGCATGCATCTGTGACCAAGTCCTGTCAGCCAACATCTGCAGAAGTATAAACCACAGGAACTAGTTACACATGTGCTTGGAACAGACCAGTTTTATAACCTCTAAATGTGAGACTCAAAGCGGCAAGACAAAATTAGCTCAGTGAAAGTGTAGAATACTACATGCACTGCCTAAACTACGCAGAAAGAGAGAAAAAAAAACCTCTGTTGTTCAAGCTGACTCTAAAGTCACAATTCACACTATCACGAGCTCAATCTCTCTTGTCACGAGCTATTAGTCGTGTTTGGCCTGTCAACACTTAATTCAAATTGGACTAATCACAAACTGTGTAAGAAACTTGCCAATCAAAAACGTCAACATATGTCCTTGCCACTCTGCGGGATTCGAACACAATATTGCGCACCAATTCGCAGACGCTCTATACAGAAGGTTTAGAGTGTCTGTGACACAGGCAAGTAAATGACTCTAGAGCTGTGAAGGGCCTAAAGTAAACTGCTGCTTATTATTCCTAGGCTTAAGGTATACATCTTTTAAACAGAGAGGCTGGGCTTATATCCAAGGGGGCTTTTAACCAGAATGGAAAAAAAGCTTTCAAAACAAGCAAAAGCAGTGGTGATCAAAGCTTCAAATCTTGGTAATAAATAAAATTTATTTCAATACAAGCTAGAGGAGGGCTTACATCCATGGGGTGGGAGCTGATAATTTTGGACATATTGTTTCGTTTACAGCAAGATGGATCTCTAACTGCTGGGGGGCCTTTTAGATGGGCTTATAAACAGCAGTCCAGGGCATTGCAGGCTCCATGCCAGTCTGTAAGCCTTTTACCAATGGTGACCGATATCAATTTTCTCCCAATGACATCCATACCTTGTCAAGAGATAAGGTTATGAGAATTAATGAAATGATCACTTTAAGAGAAAATGCTTTGATCTTTTATCAAATTCTCTCAACTACCTCTTTAAGGAAATGTATAGAGATCAGTTTGGAGAATTTGTACGTGGAAATTGGGGCTTAAAGGGTTAATAGCAATTTTTAGGCCTTCTCAGCAAATGGACATAATTATCTTTAAAATTAATCTCAGAATAAATTCTAATAATGACTATTATGGCAGTGCATCCAATAGCTGTATTGGTCGTTTCTTGCATAGATAGATAATTTATATGCGTCACAACCAGGAGGGGCATAAAAAAGCACTTTTGCTGAGATATAATCAGCTCATCTGCTGTACAAAGTTCAGTCTAATAAGTATGCAATGTCTAGATTTGAAGTGGATCTCCTGCCACTCAAAAAAATGCCACAAACAATGCAATGAACTCTAATTATAAATTTATCTTCTGGCCAAATTACTTTAAGGTTCCCTTACAGGAACGAACTGTTACTTTTTACAGGACACAACAAACTAAATTTAAAAAGAAATGTTACCTATGGATAGTTTACGTGAGGGCAACAATCCACAATTAATATCTCTAACTTGACAATATTACAAACCAGTATTTTTCATGATCAATATATATAAATGTATTTACATTACAACAGAAAGGCTGCTCCAGTTGATTCTGTACAAACAATCACAGGAATATATGAATTCGTAATGTATTGATCCTTTTATTTGAAGTGCAAAAACACTCCAGTGTTCATTCCACAAGGATCGTGTAAACTCCATAGTAACTGTACATAAATCTTTTTCTCCGCATGGATTCTCATTCATACAACTTCGAGGTTACCCAACTTATAATTTGTTCTTTCTACCCGTTCCACTGACAAGTGACCAGCAAATAGATCATCCAAGATCAAAATAACTTGTTGTGACCATACATAAGCAAGCTGTAGTAAAGTGATGGAAACTTGAACGGCGAAACAGGACAAAAATGGTTCGAAAAGCCAAGAGAAGATCCTGTCCAAGTAACGTAGCATCTCCTCTAAATGTGTCTCATTTTCGACCGGTTTTTCGCTTTTGTTTACGATATTTACGATATCCACACGGCTATGATAATCAAAATTATTAAAAAGTTCCTGTAGTACAGAGCAATGAGAGCAATTGCTATCATAAACCCGATTACAACGGACAACTTGAGAAAATCCCGTGGACGATTCACAAAGCCATCTGCGTTGTCCGTGTGAGAGTTGCTGTAATTCTTCCATCGTTTCGACATAAGTTCGCCCAGAAAAAATTGCTTTTCTCAGGTCCGGTAAAAACTATTTTAGCTCTTATCCACTTCTAATTCCATTCAAGACAACCGCATTTCACTGAAGAACGTAAGTTATACAACTATCTGATCACGACAACATAGCAGCTGTCGTCTACAAAGAGAACTAACCGGAAGTTGTGGTTTTCCGCTGACCATTAGCGTATGTTTCGTAAATGCGTAAATGTTGACGTGCCGACACCGTATTTCCGGTCAGACCATGTCATTCGATGGTGGTTTGATTTTTATTAAAATCTAAATAAAAAAAAAAACTAGACACATAACTGCGTGAACTCGGGCTTCCCTTGTCGTTCAAACGAAATAGACGAAATTAAAGAAACAAGGGCATAAAACGGATCCTGTATAAATGTGAAAAAAAATTTGGTTGTAAACCCAAACCTTGCTATTAACGTATCATAGGATGGGTTCACAGAAAACAATTGCATTTTAGTTTTATGGCAAAATGCAAAATGCAACGCGCGTTTTATTGAAAAAAAAAAACAGCCAGTTAAAAAAAGTGATATAAGATCCTGTCGATGTAAGAATTTCAGTCTCAAACACTAACGTCAGGTCTGATGGGGGCGGGGGAGAGGTGTCCAGAGCCCCCGGACCCTCCCCTCGATCCGCCACTGTTTTGTATGAACGCCCGGCCCCACCATGGGGCATTTGCAGGTTTTCCAAAACAAAATGACAAATGCCAAACAAATGCCTAAGTCGTTTTGCCCAAAGCCACTGGAAGCATTTCTCAAGTATCTCGTAAAATCTCGAAATCAATAGGTGTCATTAATAGAGCAAGATTTTTTCTACCTAAACCCTGTCTAAAAACTCTTTATTATTGTTTAGTTTATCCCTATCTTCATTATTGTATTATTGTCTGGGGATGTACGTACAAGACCAATCTTCGCCGTCTTGTCTCTTTACAAAAGCGAGTTATCAGAATTATTTCTAAATCAACTTTCGATTCTCATTCAGACCCTATTTTCAAAGAATTAGAGCTACTAAAACTTTCCGATATTAGACAACTAGAATTGGGTAAACTTATGTTTTCTCTTAACCATTCTCTTTTGCCTTCAAAGTTCAACAATTATTTTTCTTTAAACAAACAAGTCCATAGCTATGCTACTAGACACGCGAACGATTTTCACCTTCCTTTTTGTAGAACAAACCTTCGTAAATTTTCTGTCAGTTTCCAAGGACCTACTTATTATAACTCTATAGAAAATGATATTAAAGAATCTAATTCTCTCCACTTATTCAAAACGAAATTGAAAAAAAAAATTATATACGAATTATTAGTTATAAATCTTGTAGTAAATGGTTATATTTCTTCACATGTTTGATATTATTTTTATACTTATTGTTACATGTACCATACCTTATATTTTGTCAACTCAGTCTATGTAATTCGTTAATTTATACTTACCTTCATTGTATTTTACTTTCGATCCTGGCCTTACTGTTACTGTTAACTTTATTTTTACTCTGAGGGAGCCCAATGTCTATAAGCCTCATGGTTTCTTTTTTGGCTTCCTCGCCACTTTCATTTGCTTTTGCGTAACTGCCTTGTGTTATCGTTATTTGTATTTTGTGGTAAATCAAATAAAGTTACAAAGTTACAAAGCCGTTTCGCCAGAAATTTGGTCGATTCAGGCCTTGCACAAAGCCTGGCATATAGCCTACTTGGAAGAGCGTCGCCTTCGACTAAGCGCGGCACTTAGGAGCGAAAATAACACCGTCAGTAACCTTGTGGCACTTACTAAATTTCCCTACCTTAGCTAAACAAAACACCGATTTACAAAAACAGGAGGGTGGCCCGTTCGTCCGTCCAAACTTAATTTTCAATAGAACCAAATGCCGATAATCTAGGAAATACCGGAATCCAGGAAATTTTTGCTTATAGAATCCCGAATCGGAGGAAATTTTAATTGTGAAATTGGGAATTCTCGGCTTCAGAATCCGGAAAGCAGCTTAAGAAATCAGGAATCCCACTAATAATTGGAATCCAGAATCCAAGTCTCACTGAGAAAGACTTGAGTCCAGTAGTTGGAATCCGGATTCCACGGCGTGCAATCCAGACACCAAGACTGTCTTGGATTCCCTCACGTGGCCAGAGGGGCGAAATCCTATTATTTAATATATACTATTTCTTTTTTATTTAGATCTGGAAAAAGACCTAGATCTAGCTAGATAAAAAAGACATTTTGAATGAATGCAACTATATTGAATGCAACTGAGCGCTTTCAAGCCCCGTCCACATGAATCCAGATTAAAATATGCGGTTTCAAAAACTTCCTGATTCGTGTGGATTTAGTAACTTCAGGTGATAGATTATGTATCTCAAACTCTGGCCAACATTGATAGTTTAGGGCGATTGCTTGTACTTGGCTTTTCGGTAAATAGTGAAATACAATGTATAACGCATTTTATGTAATTTTGATTTGTGTTTCATTCATGTTTTGTAAGAGTAAAATTTCAAGGCAGAGTATTTTCAATCTTGCCTCAGTTTTCTGCACGAGAAGGATAGATGCGCGAAGCAGAGTATAGAGACGAATCTCTTTACTACGGACACCCTAAGGATTGTACGTTAGTGTCGTTAATATAATAACGAGAGTTTGTGACAGCGGCCGGGGCGCGGGAGCAATTCCATCGGAAAACATATGAATTAGATTTCTGAATAGCATTTACCAGATGTTACAACAACTTCGAGTGATGCGCAGCACCGAACAGAACAGGCCAGTTCATCGTTACGCGCACAGCTTCCTGGTCTTTGAAAAGAAGCGAGGCTGGAAGTGACCTTATCGTTATCGTTATGGTTATATAGCTGGAAATTTCCTCTAAACAGGGCGCGCTCTCACTGGTTACTTCGAGGTCATGTGAATCTAACAATGACACTGTTTCCCGCCAAAATCTCTGAGCGGGCAACATTGCAAAATATATGACGGTGTACTGTTGACCGACGACTGCCGTTTTACAGCGAGCTTAAATGAATTTTCAGTTTCAAAATTCCAAGCTATATGTCGAATCTCAATGTTTCCCATTGAGACTCTCAGGAAAACAAAATTTACTATTTCCCTCGGGTCCAGTCATTAAGTGTTTATTGTTTTCAAGTACAAATCATGTTATTCTCATGCTAGCAAGACCATAAACATAAACATGATGGTTTGTAACAAAACAAGGTCCGCCTCCAGCCTCGCTTCTATTCAATGGCCAGGGCACTTAGCACAAAACTATAAAATTGCTTATTGTAAATCAAGCCAAAAATACAAGTGTTATGTTAAAAGACGCATCAAATATTTTATGTGCCTGAATGTTGAAAGGTGCTGCTTGGTTTTCGTCACGAGAGTCAGAACAATAAACATGTGCCGTCAGGACCTAAAAAGATATCTGCAAGTTAGTAATAGCGAGAGTGATATAACGATTATGTGAGTGGCCTGCCACAATTCTTAAGGATTTTTACACGTGACGAAGCCCTGAGCACGTCTACGTAGAAGTGGGAGACTGAGGAGTAACAATAAACTTCTTCTCTCTCTAAAACTAGCCTGGGACCAGGCTCCACAGTGAAGGAGGGAAAAACAAAAAATAATCGGCGATGGCGAAAAAAAATGGGCGAGCGAAGCGAGCCGAGCGGAAGTCTAAGGAGGGAAAAGGGTAGTCCTGTCCCCTCCCCAGTCCACTACCAGCTCGTTTCGATCGCCGATTTTTTGCTGTTTTGCCCCATTTTTTGTCTTCCCACCCCCACTAAGGAGCCTAGTCCCACCCCACAGTCTCCCTACCTAGTGCCACTGCCACTTTTTGGGGCAACAATAATAGTAAGCGTGAAGAAAAGCAGGAAAAAGGTTAGGGTTCTTTTTCTCTGATTCTCCCTCTCTCTTTTTGTCACGAAATGAAAGCCTAAAACTCACTCCTCGTGTCTAAAGACAATTTCCAGTTATCTGATGGACTTTAATCTGCAATACTGCTGCAAATTACACAATGAACTCTTAAAATAGCATTAGCAGTTTCAAACGCAGTTCTGTAACAGTTTATCTTCATTGAAAACATATCCAGCACTGAGTTATCGAAAGTTTTCTCCACAGCATCTGCAGTATAACAATGTTTAATTTCGCCGTCCCACGAGTCTTGCAAAACACAACCCTCAATATCTCCCATGATGCTCCACCGCATAGTTTCATCATGTGACACAAGGCCACAAGTGCAGCAAGGCATGCTGGGTTTTAGTTCCAGTGCCCCAGGTGGAACACTCCAATGATGCTGATTGGCTGAGTCAGTCAGATGACCACCCCCATCATGCTCAAGGCTCCTGGCCAAAGATTCCAAGCTACTGGCCACGTTATTGATGACAGTAACAACTTGACCTTATTAAAAGAAAAAAACTCAGTGTGAGAACAGAAACCTAAATTCAAGAAAGTGGCTTAGCTTTTCCTTATTTGTTAAAGAACGCTTTAAATGGTAGTATTCAACAGAATTGAAACATAATACAATGTACATTAAAATCGGCAATAGACACCTGTATTAACCCAAAGAAAAATTTCACTGAAAATTGGTATTAGTTTCAATTTCTCCAATTACGGCTTCACATTGACAACAGAAATATCTAAGAACAGAATTCGCAAGATCATGTCCAAGTCCCGACTTTGTCATATTTCCTACAAAACTAGCCACGCAAAAGCTTGCAACTCCCTTCTAAGGTGACTTAATTAAGCTCTTCACTTTCTGCGTGATTCTGTTTTGCCTGTGAAACGCTTTAATAGATGATAGAGAGATTTAGCCTGAGAAAACAGCCGACATTTGGCGACATTACCACTGGTTTCCCCGCGAAATGACGTCTGAGAAACGAGCGCAAAAATTCCATACTGATGACGCGTCACAACCCAGATCTGAATGAACCTTGCTTCTTTGCTTTGCTTCAGTTTGCAGCTTGTTTGAAAGGCGTACATGTTGGCCTGAACAAACCCCATTTCCCTGTTAACATCAAAAACTTAGTTACCTTTAGTGCAGCCGAGCTCAGCAGCAATCTTTGAACCACTGTGGTATCCATACTGCCTCAAGAATGATGCCAAATATGTGTCCAGACACCCAGCTCCAGGCAAAACATAAGGGCATGCCAGTGTTTCATGCAAAGCAACCATGGATGCTTCACAGACTATCTTCAGCTCATCTAGTGAAGTCTCATCTGATGAACATAGCAAAAGTGTGCTAACAGATGGTGACTCTTGTGAAGACTGTGGCAGAAGATGTAGATAGCTGTTACAAAAAAGAGAGAAAAAAACGTTTTGCTGATATTTAGGACTTGTATTAAAATCAATTTATCTATATTTGGGTGTTTTATATTATTTGCAAGTGCTAAGTTAGTTTATTTCGTCAACGTTTAATAATCAATTAGTGGCAAAGTTTGCATGTAAAGTCTGTGCATGCTTTATCTAAACACTCCTGACACCAAAGAGTGGGTTAACTGATACGTGTCTCCATTTCTTTTCTTTTGAACCTCAAGGTCATTGGATAAAGTGGATAAAACACAATGACAAGTGTTTGAAATAGCTTCTAAAATGTTTACTTATTATTGGACTTCTTTGGATAAATATGCAGAGAACACATTCTTCCTAGTGTTTGACACAACCTCTCCTAATCCATGAATAAAACTAATTTTTCACTAGTGGGAACTACTTCCTTACAGTATCCTCATGCCATACCCCCAACCAGTAGGCTGAGTTATTCAGAAAATTTAAAGTACAAGGAGACAAAAATTCTGATAGGTGGAAATAGATTAGATCGAATGGCGCAAAGTACCTTTCTTCACGTGTGGGGTAAACAGCTGTAGGTATGGAGCTGCCCCCTTCCACTGGGGGAGTTGGGGGTTCTCCAGGGAAATTTTAATTTCAAGGGCCCCACAAATTGCATCCCAGCGCATTTTGAGTGGCCATGGAGAGAATTTTAGCCATAAGGAAGAAAGTCTTATTTACCCACATTTACTTTGTTTTTGAATATCCTATGCTTGTTTTTGTCAAGCAAAAGTGTTGAGAAACAAATAGGATGAGTGGCTGGCAACCGGAGCTTTCAGAGAATAGTTTGTAAGACTAGCCGGAGTCCTTAATCTGGAGTGGCTTCTTGATTACCCAGGGCCAAGTCAAGATTTCAAACTTTTAATGTGACAAACCAAACTGATGCTCCATTCACACCAACTGAACATGTCTAATTTAACTACAGTGGAACCCTGCTATATGGGACAAATGTACAATGGCCATCTTTTGTGCTGACCCTGAAAATCTCAAATGTTTTCTCTAAAAATGAGCAGCTTCATGTGGACACCCGGATAACATGGACACTATGGCATGTCCCTTTGGTGTTCATATTAACTGGGTTCCACTATAGGTTGTTTTTTAAAAAAAGAAACACAGTAATGTAAAACTAAAACACAAGCTTATACACAGAATTCGAATGGCCTTTAACATGTTACATAATTGCAGCAAGTTTGTCATCAATAAAATCACAATAAGTAAAAAAGCTTTTTACAGGAGAATGTATGTGCACTTCTGTGGGAAAAGGGTTTTAAACTTTGGTGTGGATAGGTCTCGAGTGAGTTAAGTCAGTCAAGTCCGTTCAGTAAGTTTGACACTTGTCTCAGAAAAAGTTCATCTGACTGAGTTTGGATCGATGAAAACATTCTATCTGTCAATTCATAAGGATAAACAGTGTAAAGATGCTGTGGTTTATTCCATTGAGCTGCTCGTGGAAACCAGTCCATTCATAACATGTTTCCGCAAAGCAGGGTTCCACTGTATGACTGTAAACTTTTTTGTGCCATTGAATTAAAATTAAGTTCAATGTTTGATCCAGCAGTCAACCTTGGTTCATCTCATCAAAAGTGTTATAGTTAATTTTTTATATAATTATCTCAGGTAATTTTTGTTTTTGTTTTGTTTTTGGGTATCATTGGTAATGTATGTTAATGAAGTTGAAACAAAAGAAAAACAAAAATTACGTACAACAACAGTTCACGTTTGGTCTTAGCCCTAGTCTACAATGGTTGGACCTACAAGGAGTAAGCCCCCCAATGTGGCTCTGCAAGCTTCACCACAATGATAAGGTGACAAGCCTGGCGTGAAGAAGTTTGTTTTCAGTATGATAACTACAGATGACAAGAATTTCAACTGACCTCTTGTCATTTAACACGACATGTTCAATCTTCCCCAGTTGCCCAAAGCTTGATTCAGGGGTATCTGTGTCAAAAGTACTAAGGATTGAAGCCCCAGTAAGGTGCTGAACCGCAGAAATGTGAAGAATAGACAAACGTTCCAACACAAATGCACCCTGAGATAGAACAAAAAAAAGAGGAAAAAAATCAAGGTAATAAAATAATCATTCAACTTCTGGTGGTTCGAACAAGAAATCTCAAACAGAACAATAAAAAATACTATGAAACCCCTTATTGACCAAGCTTGGTCGGTCAAGATGGCTACAAAATTAAATTGACCTCATTCTCTTTGCGTTTTTATTGACCTCAACTTCGTCTCAGCTCATAAAGAGTACAAAAGAACTTGGCCAATATCCAGCCATCTTGACCTCTCGCTTGGTCAATAAAGCTTATATAAAACAACAACAACAACAAACCTTGTCTCTTAAATACCGCTTCAGCGCTGGGTGTACACACTTCTGACAAGCAATGACATTAACACCAGAGTCAAGCAAATAATCTGCCACCTTTAACAGCTGAAGAAGGACAGTATTTGCTGCACTAAAATCATAACTACCACTCACTGTCTCTGTTTTTATGTTACTTGAGAACCATTCATCTGTATCTCCTGCCATTGATATATTATACAAGGCTACCTTGGCACCATGGCTAACAAGAGTCCTTCCACACTGTTGAAAGGTTGGAATTTCAGGTGTATGTATGAGAAGACCTGGCAGAACCTTTGAGTCTTTAACAGATTCTCCTTCAAAAGTTACTATTTGTACCGGCACTGCTTGTTTGATACCCGCAGAGGGTGCCTTATTTGTGCTACTTGGCAGAGACTGGAGGAAAGCCTGAATGTTAAGGAAAGTAATAATCAGTTAACA
>BOPM01000336.1:175455-196215 GCA_022179025.1 Porites australiensis | reverse complement strand
AGTAAAAGTCAAGACTGCTGTGTCACTTTTAAACCCAAAAACTATCTCGAAATTTTGCTTTCTGCGCATGCCCGAACTTCGCAAGCTGATATTTTGCATCTGGATCAGAAGGCCGCTAAGTGTACGACCTGTAAACCAGTTTGTGGTAAGTTTTAGCTCTTTATAGCACGACAGTGACCAGAAAACCACTCGACTAGTTTCAAAACGCGTTTTTCGGCAAAATCTCCAGGAGCGAATGGGTTGAGTTCCCCAGGATAATCCCTTATGGTTACAACAAACATTTCTTGACAATTTTGTTATTCACTGTATAAGCCAATTTAATATTATGGATGCTAAGGGCTAGGTTGTTAAAATCAGTATCAGTAAAAAAATAATAATAATAAAAGATAAAAATTATAAGTTATGGAAAGATTATCGATAACTATACTAATGCAACGATACCTCAAAAGAAGCAATGTTTTCCGAAGTCCTCCATCACTATAAGCATCTAAATGTCCCCTCACAGCTGAGAGTATTAGTCTCAATATGGGATGTGACAAGCCAGACAAGCTGTGAAAGATTCTGCTTGATGTTGATGTCACAGTGACATATCCACCAGAGGAAGTCTGAAAGAATTTCAGTCTGATGATAAATTGAGTGAATAGAAAAATTTAGTGAAAGATGGTAAAGGTTAAGCTCAGCATGGACAAAGTTATCACCAGGACCCCCCACAACACCAGGGTGTGGGTAACTCCTGGGAATGTGTGATATGCTACCCTTTTTCAGATCGAACATTGATTTTCTTTACTCTATACTAACCTGCACTGCAGAGGAAACTAAACTATGGTTAAGTCCGTCCGCAAAACAGTGCCGAAATCCTTGTTCTGGCCCCCACCTGTGTACCAGGATTTGAGTACGTCCCATGATTGGCCTGTTAAACAAGACCCTATCGATTAGCCAATCAAGATGAAAGGAAATTTGAACACTCTTCAGGTAATTCATTAAGTCTGTTGGGGACCCAGAACAAGGATATGGACGTTGCTTTGTAGACATTACTAACAAAGGTGGAATTACGTCTGCAACACAGGTGTCACATTATGCTAATGGACATTTTGTTATTGTTACATTATGCATTTTGTCATTACACACATTTCATGACATGATGCTAACTTCAGAGTTTTGGACCTTGTGCTTTTCAAAGCAGTCATGTTTGTTCCTTAGGTCAGTCTTTAAGTTCAAAGCTGTAAATTGGGCTAGTCTTCTAAAGAAATCAGAAATACATCAGCAGGCTACCCTATTTCAGGCCAGCTAAACTGCTGTTCTCAAAAAGATAAAATATTAAAAAACATACCCAATCCAAAGAACATAAATACTTGTTCTCTTTCAGAGGACACCAAAATGGCTAAAAACTACACTCAATTAAAACAAAAGGAGTCACCTTCATCCCCAGGGCTTTTCAAGGAGTCAAAACCATACTCTTTGGTACTGTACTGTATCAATAATATACAGGTCCGTAGCCTCTGATTGGGTGTACCCGTCACAAAAACATGGGCGTATACATCTTTGTATGGGGTTTTAGGTGGGCTTATAAATAGAGGGGCTTATATGCAAGGGGGCTTATACACCACCTGTAACTGGACTAGAAAAAGTGCTTCAAAACAAGCTACAGCAGTACTGTTCAAAATATGTTTTACTTTTTCTGGTATTTTATTAGACTTCAAAATGTCATAATAAATAGAGTTCATTTTCAATACAAGCCAGAGGGGCACTTTTATCCAGGGGCCTTGTAGATGGGCCTATAACTGGTTGGGCTTAGAAGTGGGAGGGGGTGTGGGGGTGCTTATAAGCAGCAGTTTTCAGTAAAAAACTAAAACAACTGAAGATACACCATAGGCCCTTCGGTTTCCCAGAAAGCAGCTTGGTGGTGCAATTCACAAGACTGATATCAACATGAACATTAGCCTGCGTAGCTGGCAGTATTGTGTAGTAGTCGAGTGAGATTTGGCGGCGGAGCCGTTGTAATATATTCAAGTGAGATTTGACGGCGGAGCCGTCATGAGCGGCGAAGCCGCGAGAAATAACGCCTGCCAGAGGACCATGATTTTTCGAATGCCGCCCACTTTTGTCACCTTAGCTGATCCCAATTAAATCAGCAATTTGAAACTTCCGATTATTTTCACGCGAGACAGTTTAGAAATAAGCGTTTTTTTTTTTATTTTCTCAGCTCTCGGGTGAAGGTTACTAGCATTACACAGTGCATGTATCATTCTAAACTTCGACTGAGTAAATCTTTTTTTGCCACACTAGGCTTAACATTAAAAGGTCACGAAGCTGGTTTGTTACATGCATACTGAGTAACCATTTCCTGTGGTTTATTCATCTGTAGGTGTTCCTGATAGGATTTGATCTCAGATGCAGTTCTAAAAGTGTTCTAATTTTCTTTGACCTTTGTTTCTTACCGCTAAATAAAGACAATTCCAGCACTGTGAAGTTTAAAGACGCCATTTCGGCTATTTGGTCATCAATATTATTATGCTGTTTTAAAGAGGAAACCACAATCACTTACGTTTTCCAGTTTGCCATCTGCTCCCTTAATTGGGAAATATATGCGAAGGATCATCTAACATGATTGACATATGTATGGCCCTCGACCAATCCGTTTCCCCGCACACTGGTGTGCGGACTATTAAAAATACCCGGGTTTTCTGGCAGGCGGTATTTCAACCGCCTCGTCCCTACTCCCTTTTTTTGGAACACGGCTCCGCCGCCAAAACTTTAATCTCGCACCCGCACAATACCGCCAGCTACGCAGGCTACATGAACATGGGATATATTTCAGTCAATTACAGTCACGTGCGCATCATATGTCAAAATATTATCTTACCTTCCAGTTGGGCCAAGCGCCGAAGAAACCACGTCCTTTAGTGACAGTAATAAATGCTTAACATTACTGTCGTCCAGGGGCTGAACTGTAATCTAAAGAAGTTGTAATCAAAAGAAACTGTAATAACCCTGTAGCATAGTCGATAACAAATGTAATGAACAGAACTTAAACAGAACTAACTGTAGCAGCAGTTAGGATAACTGAACAAACCTTTGAAGTGCATTGATCTTCTCTAAGCAGCCTCGAAGAGCGACTTTTACCCGCCATTCAAAACGTATGCATTGCAGTTATGCATCCTTGTAATAACTGTGTTATCAATTTTTAAAAAATCTGTAAAAATCCAAGTGTTTTTCTCGGTGTCAATCCATGGTCACAAAAAGCTACACTCACCCACCCTGACAGTTTACTCAGACACGCAGCGCTAGAAGTCTAGGCACTAGGCTAGTCACCAGTTTTTCTGCAGGTGTGAGTCGTACTCCAAAAACGCCTGGCAAATGTGTTTTAGGCATGAGAAAATCTTTAGTAACTCTTAGGTTTGCCCTCTATGGCTGCAAAAACAGGCCTTTCTTTTATATCGTGGCTACCAACAGATATAAACCTCGAAACAGAGGCTATCTAGAGCAGGTATAGTAATGCTCAAAACGAGAATTAATACTGAGGGTTCAACCATGTTCGGCTTCATTCGCTCATTGTAATTTGTTAACTAAGCTTAATTCTTCCATCAATTATAGGTTGGGACGTTTGATCCGGTGCCAAACACCAGGAATGAAAAGCTGGCAAGTTTAAATATGGATAGGATAAGGTTAGCAGTTTGAGATTAAGTTATTGTTAAGTTGTTTTGTACTTTATGAAACACAACAGTGCCAGGAACTTTATACTTTTTGTGAGAGGAATATTAACGTCTGCATGCGTTTTCCGTACAAACATTTTTTTTCTGTTTCTTTTTTTCCTTTTACTGAAATCAATCTAGATACTGGTTGTCAGTTGGAGCTAGGCCTTCAAGACCTGTGTCAATATTACTAGGACTGGTAAGTTAGGGTGGTCACTGATCCCGGCCTCCTCCTTCACCTCTTCCTCTTTGCCAACACTACCATCACTGGCCCTATTCAATGTTTATTTTAGTTATGACCAAGGCTTGTTTCACAGTAGTTTCACTTCATCATTAGAGAAAATTAAAACGTGGATATATTGTAGGTGAACATCCATTTCAGGTTAAACTAGATTTCTTGTTTTTGTCTCCTGAATAGGTCAATTTTTAACATTAATTTCCTCAATTTTCCAGAAATGGAAAATTTCCTTTGGCCTGAAGGTGACAAATGATAATGATGATAATAATAATAATAATAATAATAATAATAATAATAATAATAATAATAATAATAATAATAATAATAATAATAATAATTACAATTCCTGTTGATTTAAAAAGCACTCAATTTAGCTTAGAAAGAGTCAATTTAACTACGAAAAATTCATTCGAATTAAAAAACATTTCAGTTCAATAGAAAATGATAATAATAATAATAATAATAATAATAATAATGATAATTATCACAAAATGGAAATAAGCTTCTAAACATCACAATCTGATCTAACTTTAAAATCTCTCATTGTATAAAACACTAGTTGAACTTTCCCACATCTCCTAAAAACACTGTCTAGAAACACTGAAAAAAATAAGCCTCCAGGTGGTATTTACATTTTGTAAGTAGAGGAAATACTGTTTCATTGTAGCTGCAAGTGCTGCATCACTGATTAGAGTATAGATGCTAAAATACTGTCTTTAATTGTTTTATGTAGGCTGGTGTTCTTCCCCCACACCCTCATAGTTTGGTGGTTGCTGCTAGAAACCGTGCAGCTCTTGTGGCAGCAGCTGTTACTTCAGATGTTCCCACAGAAGAGGTAAAGGAAGAGGATAAAGAAGAGTTGGAGGAAAATAAAGAGAACAATGCAAACATGACAAGTGGGGAAAATCAGGAAAATGATGAAGACAAAAATGAAACATAACCCTCATAGCGACCTTGGTGCTAAAGAGGAACTTAAAATGTGCTTGATGCCATAAGGCACTATTTGCATTTTGCTGAATTTTTTTTACTTCCATGAAAAGTTGAAGAGCTACCTACAGAATAAAATACAAATCTGGGTCCAAAGAATCGCAAGATAGTTAAGATATCAATGCCACATTATTGTAGAGCAGGCAAGATACAGAGAATCCTGTCTTTTGAGGTTCCCCCTCCCCCCTTTGTTCTGCAATAAAAGGTTTTGTTTTGGCCACATAATAAATCCCTTACTGACACAGCCTTTTTTTTTGTCAAGATTTCTGAGTACTGGGCCCATCATTTTGTCCTCTTCTTATTGGCCACAACTTTATTTTGGTCCATAAAAAAAACTTAACAATACTTGGCCAATATCAGCCATCTTGACTTCTTGCTTTGTCAATAATGATGCACTTGGTATATAATACCACTGTATAAAATTGTGCTGTGGAATTGTATGCTGGGTTACTAGGTGGTCAAAGCTGATCAGACAACGTGATGGAAATAATAATTATTGTTAGGGTTGCTTGGAAAAAAGGCTCCGGGTACAGCTGTACTTTAGCACTTTGAGAAGGAGAATTTACCAGTTTGCCACAAGCCACCTGGGGCTTTATTCCAGTCACCCCTGAAGGGCCTTTTGTAGCTTGTCATTCACGCGGGATGCACTGACAGGGTTTGCAGTCTTTTGAGCTCTTCAAATGCTATGACTTTCCATGACCTTTTCAGGTTTAGCTGTCAGTTTCAAAAATTCAAAAACTTTCCTTGTTTTAGAGTATTTTTTGACCTCAAACAGTTCAACGGACAAAAACTCTGGCATCCAGCAAAAAATGTGTGATGTTTGCACTGTTTGATTACTCCTCTCTATCTTACATTGTCCTTGCCTTGTCATCTGCAGTAACTAATCTATCAAACAAAACTTTAATTTTCCATGACTTTCCAGGCCTGGAAAATTAAATTCCTAAATTCCATGACTTTCCAGGTTTTCCATGACCTGTACGAACCCTGACTGGGACAAGACAAACAAACAAAATTTCCATTTTAAATAATGCAAGCCCTTTGTCTTGCCCCAGTGCATCCCTTATTCTACAGCATGGCAATTTTATAGAATGTCAATTACAAGCTGCAAAGGGTCGTAATTGTTGTAAGCAACCCACATACCAAAGTATTCCGTTCTTTGGTTATTTGTTGCACTCTCTCTAAGCCAGCACCTATATAATGCGATGAACATCACTGGTTGGTTGATTCCATGTCCCTCAATTATGTAATACTTAGTTCTCCATTATTATAAGGCAATCACCTCCCTGAGCAGAAGAGGGTAAGGGTATCTGGCTTATGGGGTGTAATTATTAAAAAAAGACACATTTCCCTCTGTAGCAGTTTATACATGTGACCTTGTGAGTGAGAGTAATGTGTATACAGGTATTTTAGTCTATTATTTAAAATTCAACAATTAAAAAAGTTTTATTGTCAATTATGTTTCATGGATTGTCCTAAAGCTTGCTTGTTTGCTTCTGCTCCCCATACAGATGTAAAAATTGACCTGTGAATGAAAATGGATCTCAATCAATTGGTTGAATTGCCTGGTACACGTAAATCAACTTACTGTATCTTCCCCTCCCTTCTTTCAGATGATCATTTAAACCAGTCAAGAGTCGAAAGCCGCAAAGTGTCCATTATTTATAATTTATGTGACTGTCATGGGTAACCTGATAAACAATACATAATTATTTCCTTGTATTGGTGATAAAATTTTGCATTATTTTAGCATTGCAAAGTTTGTGGGATTGTTGTCACTTTATATCCAGCAACCATCAATCAAAACAATAGGATTTCTCAGTTACTTGCCTTCATGATGTGACAACTTTACTGACACACTAAGAAAACCATGAACACCCAAAACATTTCAGGAATCCAAATGTTAGTATGTTAAGTCCAATCACAGCAAAGATCAGGATATGCCAGCCAGCCACAAAACCACAAAACAATAATTAGACCTGTTCCAAGGTAGAGATCTCCTCCAGTTTGACTCTCGCTAGTGACCACCTTGTTTAAATGACCACTACAGCCTAGCACTTTGAGTGTTGGTTTACACAAGTTTCCACAACTAACCCTGGCTATAACTCAAGGGAACAATGGACTTGCCTTTCCTTATCTAGTTCATCTTGATTTCCTAAATGATCTCCAGCAGAAACCACACCCTTGATTCCTCTAAGAACAGAGGTGTCTGCCTCAAGGAACTCTGATAACCAATCACAGCAACTTGTAACTACATCCTAGAAAAAAAAAACAGGAAAGAGAAAGAAAGCCACCTATTTAGTTTCCAGAGGCAACCTTCGTCTTTCTCAGTGACAATGAAGACTTGAGACAGCACATAAAATTACAGTCAGTACACAGTTGAGTTTACAGTGGTTAGTAACAGTGATAGAGAAGGCGATCTATTTCTCAGAAATCACAAGGGTTTTTTTTGATCACCTTATAAAGATCTAACATAACTGCCTCCTGCCAATTAACTATTAGGATTTACTTAAACCTGCCATGTTGACAACAATCTTAACTACTTGTTTCAATGATTTATTTCATCTGCTTGGCCTCCTATTCTGTTGATGTAAACATCACTAAGGAAAATAAAGCTCCTCATAATTATCGTACTGAGTCTTACGAATCGTCTTTCACGCACTAGTGCGTGAAAGACGATTCGTAAAACTCAGTACGATAATTATGAGGTTTATTTCCAAGTCTTTCGAGGTTTCAGCAAGAAAAGTTACCCAGAGAAAATAAAGCTTATAACTAGATATGTGTTCATGTGATTGTCTTATCAACCTTGGGTGGGGGGAAGGGTGGTGTGGGAGGAGGAGCACTCGCCTCCCATCAATGGGAGAACTGGGTTCAAATCCCAGCATCAATCCCTAATGTGGGTCAAGTGTGTTGTTGGTCCTCTCCCTTGCTCCGAGAGGTTTTTCTCCGGGTAGTGTATGTCCAGTTTTCCCCTCTCCTCAAAAACCAACACTTTCAAATTCCAATTCGATCTGAAATGCACGGACACATTCAAATGAGATCGTAAGAACTCTTGAGTGCTCCGTGGGTACATAAATTTGCAATTCTGTAATTTGTTTACCCAATATGTTCTATGTAGCCATGACCTACAGGAGTTTCATTAGAAGTCCAGACCCAGGTATTGGCACCAGTGTACTCTGAGCACAGTACCTGCCTTTAGGCAGAAATAAACTGTACTCTCAAATTAAATTTCCAAATTTCCCAACCTAATAAACGTTGTGCACCCTTCTAACATAAAAAAATTATAATAGTGAAAACGTTGGACATTTAGAGTTCTTTTAAAAGTTCCTTCACAACAAAGTCTGACCTGGTTTGTTGGCAGCTCACCATCAACTAGACCTAACTGCCGTCCATATGACAGGTCTACTTTCTGTCCTTTTCCTAGTAGCTGTAGTGCTTGCTGTTTCCCTAGTAACCTTACAAGGCGAGTTCCCCCACCCCACCCTGGTGTCAGGCCCATCTTCACTTGCACAAATCTGATCTCTGCACTTTTGGACATGAGACGGAAATCACAGGCTACTGCCAGCTGTAATGTGAAAAAACAATAGGATGATTACTATGACTTGTAATGCCTAAGTGGCAGCTGGCACCACAGACAAAACCTAACTTCCTGTTAAGTCCATCTGCAAGACAGTGTCAAAATCCTTGTTCAGGACCCCCAACTGTGTAACAGGATTTGAATACATGCCATGATTGGCCTGTTAAAGAAGCTATTGTTTGATAGGCCAATTAGGTTAAAGGGAAATTCGAAACCCACTCTTTGTAATTTGTTGAGTCCGTCCTTTGGGGATCCAGAATAAGGATCTCAGTGCTGTTTTGCAGATGTTATTGCCAGGTTTAGATTACGTCTGTGACGCAGGCTATTGATTGAGAAGCAGCTAATTTTTAATAAGGACATGGCTTATCAGTGAAAACTGCGGACAAAATGATCTATGGAAATACTGTGACCCAAATACGTAGCAGTTGCCTGGTCTGTTTGATGGGCCCCTTCAAGGAAGGATAGATTTACTTGGAGGGATGCTACTCGCTCACACAGATACAAAGTCTGTGTCCAAGTTAAAGAATTAAGGCAGGCAGGGGTATCTGGGCTATCAAAGAAAGGGTGGATTGTAGATAGGGTAAGGGTAGGTGGACTACAACACCCCGCCCCTGACTCTGTATCTGGCATGTCTTGCATGTACAGTGTTCTCACCAGGATTTTGCCTTGGGGAGTCCCAGGGCCCCCTCTTCTGAGAAATAGGGGCCCTGTAAGAACATTAGGGGGCCTGAGCCCGCACTCCAAATTGTCTGTTACATGAAGTACCTACCTGATCCAATATGGCGAAAGAGGTGTTTACGATTCGGAGGAGGAGTTTACGATGTAGTGGGACGTGTGTGGGACCAACGAAAGTAAAGGCAACAAAATTAAAGACTTTGACTCATTTGGTATCATGTTTTTTATGTATTCAAACAAACAGAATGCTTTAGTGTTAGGTTGACCATTAAAACTACTTAAGTCCGTTTGACTCGTAGCTTGCCCCTGCGCCCTAACGGGCGCATCTTCTTGGTTTTAATGCGCCATTTCAGTTTTTCTTGCGGGAATCCCGCAAGGCCGCGGCCTGGTGAGAACACTGCATCATGTATGGTATTAATATTCAGCACTCACCTCAGCCCCTCCGCCTAATGCTCTTCCTTCAACTGCAGCCACGCTGATAAGGGGAAGCCTTCCCAGCCGACTAAGCGTTCTTTGCATGAAGGCACACATGATGTTCCCTTCTTCCGGGGTATTGATCGCCTTAACAACACTTAAATCACCTCCAGAACAAAAATATCCCTCACTACCACGTAAAACAAGAGCTTTGCCATCTTGCCATTGTTCAAGTTCGTCAACAGCCTCGGCCAGTTTCACCATCATATAGCCTGTCAAAGCATTTTTACGCTCGGGGTTCATGAGTGTTATTACTGCAATTCCTTGCTGGTTTCCCCGCAGTTTAGTTACCGTAACATCGCCGCTTCCTAGAGCTTTGAACTTGTCACGAACATGGACTTCGTCAAACGACATTAGGGTAGAAAGTGTTCTTCTGAAATCAACTAAAGCAAAACGCCCTTTTCTTCCGAGAAAAAAACGCATTTTGATTTCTCCAGCTCCAGTGACCTTGCTAACATGCGACTACTCAAGCTACATCAGAGAGTTCCTTTTTTTTCGCTGGATTTTGTTGAAGTACTCGTATGCGCCGCCATATTGGCCGCAGAAGCCTGGTGAAGAGTACTGTTACATACCACGAACTTGAAACTAGCGGGAACATCTGCGGGAACAAACATAACGCGTAAAAATGCGCGTAAACTACAGTTACGTGGGTACCCTCGGTAACTCGAACCCTCGATAACTCGAACCTCCTGCTAACTCGAAGTAATTTTTGTTTTCCTTTCAGATCACTGATCCATATAATTCTACCCACGATAACTCGAACCATTAAAAAAACAAAAGAAGAAAAAACAATCAAAACAAGAATTCTTCGTGTAAATTCTTGGTTTTTTCGCTTTTTTCACTCCACTTCTAGCCTGTTCCAGGCTCTCAGATAGTGGCGAAGATAAAGACGTGAAAGTGAAAGGAACGCGCTTTCTGTCCTTTCTCAATTCAGCGGACCCGACTACACTCAGCACGGAGCCAGGAACAGGCTACTCCAATTGTCCATCTCAGTATCAGGCCCGGCCAGGGCGGGTAGTGGGATACCAATATACCCGCTATTTTGCCCCCAAGATACCAATATACCTCAAAATCGTAAAATGTGTGATACTAAATACCTAAAATTATTTTGAAACAGAATACTAAATACCTGAAAATGAACAAGTTAGATCTTAATAAAAGAGAAACTCCTGGTTCACTGTCCTCTTCCGCTTCCTTTGCGGTCAGCCAGCGTCCATGGTGATCGAATCCTCGTCACCTTGTCCGACAACGCTCTCTGCAAAAGGTTCTTAATCAGCTTGATTGAGATAGGTGGTGTCGGTGTATCCGTTCACCAAGGCCAGGAGCAGATAATACTCCCCCTCATCTATTTCAACAGTTTCATTGTAAACAACTGTAATGCTGCTTACAACCCCCTTTATGCCCTCTTTTTGGATGACACGCTCTTCTCCCGAAGTAGTAATTAGGAGAGGATCTAAATCATCTTGGGTGTAAAAGAGAGTTGTTACATAACGAGCACTGTCATAGTCATCAACCACATCCTCTAATAGTTTTGTAATATACAGTGGGCTGTTTGGAGCAGAACGCGGTTTGTATATTCAGGAAACTACAACATACGTAGACTGGGCGACGACAATGTTACGAGCTGTGCTGGTATCTTGGTGATGAGCGGGGATGTCTTTGTGAAGCACGTCAAAGTCAACTGAATGTTGCACCGGGGGTACAGACTCGTAGAGGTTAAATGGCAAGGTGCCTGGCTTGTCTTTTGTTGAAAAGTTCCTCGTGGTATTCTGTCTGACACTCTTACCGTACTGCTGTACCCACTGACGGATCTCATCCAATTGCTTCTTGGATAAGCAACCAGACAAAGGCTTCTGTAATTTCGCAAGGTCGCATAAGTTTATATCAACATCATTTAAAGTAGGCTGAAGGTAGTACGAGGCCACTGGATTTGTAAAGTACCTCTAGCTCGTACATGTGACACATTTTAATTCGTTAATACATCGGGGAAAACGCAAGTAAATGTCGAGCATCATGGGAGTGTCCGTGTTTAAATACCCCCTCTCATACTGGAAAAGAAGTTTTCAACAAAGAGAGTTAAAAGGCTTTCAACGTCTAAGTGTTGAATGAAGTTTGGATTGAGTTCCATCACCTTTGTCCTCAGCCTAGTGAGGCCTTCCAGTATCATCTTCACGGAGTTCAGTGTAGTAGCAGATAGTGTTCAGTCTGGTCCTTGGGTCTGGGAAGTTGAGCCCTTGATACTGTGAACTTTCAACGAGGCTTCTTCGTGAAAAGCGTAGTAATGCTGGACGCGGGTAACTGTCTCATCAAAACTTAACCTTGTGGTTGTCCTAGTCAGATTGAAGGCTGACAGAAAAAGCCACAGGTTTTGAAAGTATTTGATTAGGGCTTGAACACAATTTCGAGCATCCGCACTATTTCTAGTCAGCATTAGAGCGATAATAAAACTGAGAAATGAATAATACATTTCTTAGTGATTTCTGTACCATATGCCGAATACCTAAAATTCAGGAAAAACTGAATACGTCATACCCGAATTTTGACCAAAAAATACCATATACCTGAATTAAAATGGCCCAGGATACCGTATACCCAAAACCCCTGGCCAGGCCTGCAGTATATTAATCAAGTTCAATTCCTTTTTCAAAATATCACTTGCTGCCCTTGAAGTGAAGTATGCATGATAGTTGCATTCCGTTCCCATTCCTTTGCTTATTTCCTTATTTCCGGTTATTTGCTACGAACTCACGATAACTTGAAATACTTGAGTGAAAGGCATTAACATTAACAGCGTATACAGACGCCGGGCATTCGAAACCGGGGACAGTTCTAACGTTAACAAAGAAACTGGGGGGCACCCAACGATGGTTTCCTCCTAAATACATTGAAAACACTTTTCAAGCTATCCAGAGTACTTTTAGATATCTAGAAATGCATTCTAAGCGGCGCTATAAAATTTGTATCTGTTCGGTCATCGTAGGAGAACTTGAGTCTTTTCGAAATTACAAGGGGTTGAGTATTATTTTTCTGAAAATTTTAGATGAAATCATTACTGACGTATTACGAATGTAAGACATTTTCTGATTCTTAACGTCACCACATTTTTGAATCCGAAAATTTTAGGTTCCCTATTTTCTACGAAAAAAAACCTAACTTGGGATGTAAAATGTGGAAATTAAACTTCAGAAAATCGTAGGGAATATGTAAGATAAGCTTCGAAAACTGTACGTGAATGCCGTCCTAAAGTAACAGAAAATTCTAGGCAATATTTGTTTCTCCGAACAGATATTCTACAGAAAAAAGTCGTTGGGTGCCCCTGAAGAAAGAGAACTTGTGCGCGTTAATGTGCCTGTTGGCTTGCAATATCCACCCACCCTACCTAAAGAGAGAGCCTGTTCCAGGCTCTCAGATAGTGGGGAAGACGCGAAAGAAAAAGTCACGCAAAAAGTTGGCGGTGCGGGAAAAAGTTTCCTCCCGTTTTATTTTCGTGTTAGCGCTTTCTTAATGCATCGGACCCGACTCGGCTCGGGGCCTGGAACAGGCTACTGATAGGCGGGCTAACGGGCTTGAGGTGATGTAGATCAACTAGTAGAACTGACGTCTGTACACGGTCAAGAGAGGATAAAGGCTATACCTTCTCTTGATACCGTAAACTGCTGCTTATAATTTCCCCCAGTTATAGGCCCATCTACCACCCTCTGATATAAGACCCCGTCTAACCCCGCCTAATTGATTTATTATGACGTTTTGATTGGGACTTTGCAGGTCAATTTAATACATCAGTAAATGCGAAAGATATTTTGATCAGCACTGCTATAGCTTGTTTCGACGCGCATTATTCTATTCTAGTTGTAAGCCCCCTCGGATATAAGCTCAAATAGGCCCAGCGGCACAGAGTTTACGGCATAGTAGGTTGTTTATAAAACATCGCCCCGATTATATGGACAGTCCAAATCATCCAAAACCTCGAGACGATAGAGACAATCTAGATAATTTTATGACTGAAACCAAATAACATCTCATCCTGGGTAAAAATGTGCTTCGCAGCCGCTCTGGCCCAAGTCACGCAATGCTTTCCGCTCTCACGCGTGGTCCATGGGGGCGGAAGGATTGCGTGACTAAGGTCTGCGAAGAAGACTACGATGAAATAAAGAACTCGCATGCATGGAGACAACATTATTTTATTCCGCAAGAATAAATATTTTATATCACAAAATCTAGTACCTTTGTAAAACCAGGATCAGCATTAGCGGAGGCAATTTCACTCGAATCGCATATTCATTTTAAGCTGAGGGTAGATGTAACTCCCCTAAGAGTGTCGCTAGTACCCTTTTCACCAAATAAGGTGGAGAGGCCATAGCTCACCTTGAAAACAAGTGATTGATAGCCTAGCCAATCAGGAGAAGATACACAAACTTTTAAAGGATTGTTTAGGGGGGCAGGGACTTTGAATTGCATAGTAATACTTTGGCTTGAACCGTATGCTAATAATCCTCTAGATATAGCTAGATGTTGTTTTTAATTAAAAGAAGTAATCGGCTCCTGTTAAAAGATAGAATATCAGCTTTTTTAAAGAATTGTCTCGATAACCAGAAGCAATAGCCCATGTTCGATATGTTCTAAATTCTACATGACTCCGAGGCTTTAGGGTCAAAATTGCAAATTTTCACGACTCCAGTGTCTCGCAACTCCCAGAAGAGACTTGAGAACAAAGAAAACTAAACCAAATATAAAAAAATGGCCAAAAAGCCTCGGAGTCATGTTAGAATTCTAATATATCGAACGTGGGCTATTGGCCACTTTAGAAACGGCAAGGAAACTAGGTCGAGTTAACTTTCACAAAGACTCGTGGGACTGTTACTAAAGGCATTGAAAAAAAGAGTGTTTGAGAAAAAAAAGAAAAGAAAAGAAATACAGCTGCAGGACACATTTCGACTCCAGTTCCCTTCTCGTGTCTAAAGTATACCTTTGTGATATGTTTGTTATATAGGCAATCCCACAAGTGCTTGCGCGGGTACTAGCGACCGAGTCCTACACTCTTTTCCACAGTCAGCTATTTGGAGCAAATCATTCATTCTTTGATTCCCTGAAGAAGTCAGGAAGTATCTTACGAAATATTGCTCTTTTCATTGTTTGCATTCAAATGGAACCTAATCAGTAGTACTACTTTCATGTGGTAACATTTATTAGGCTGTACAAAGTAGATCTAACTTCTAAGGCCTCTGAAAACAATGTTCTATGGTGTTACCATTTTTATGAAGCTTCTTTAGCGATACTTTTGCATGGTATTTATTATCTGGCAATATCGTACAGAACAAATTTATGCGTTTGGGCATTTTTGTGAGGGTTAATTACGGTTACTGTTCACTTCTCATTTCAAACTGACTTTGAGAGCTACAGGCTGCTGCTTTGTTAACTTGAAGATATGAATTTTAACTCCTACAGAGTTAAAACTTCTCAAAGGCTTAGTAAGACTTCTTCGAACAACGCAGTCCAATTCTGAAAATACCTTTCAGTTGGACTAGGGATGAGGCCCATAGCCTGGTTTGATTCAAAAAATGAAAAAAAATTCATCTTTGGCATCAAAATAGGCAAAACTCTTAACAGTGGGACAACACATAACGCCCAACTCACTGCAGAATTTTTTTTTATACCCCTGAGATCATTTCTTAGGCCCCATCGTTGCTGAGTAACCTTTTTTAGCATTCTTAATATTATTTGACTGTGAACAGTTCAACAACAACTAGCCACCTCTTCAACTTTGTTCTTGATTTTATACAATTATTACTTCTGCGTTATTTATCATCCTCTTGTACCTGCAAGATAATTTTCCAGCAAATGATTCTCCTTCAGCATATTGTATTAATTACGATTAATATGATCCTAAAATTAATAACTTTACACATAATGTTGCTTGGTGTGTCTCCATTGCCAAATATTACGCATTTAACAAGCAAAACGTTTTCTCCAGTCTATTCGCTTACTTGGAAATTTTAATTCGCGCCTATCGACCTTCCCGCTTTCTGTATATTGGGGAGCTTAAGCAGCGACGTTTTCGAGCGACGCACGTCAACCGGAAGTGAGGTATTTTCCCTCTTAACATGCCTTGATGATATAAAATTTATATTCCTTAGCTTCTTTACTGTTATAGAGGCGATTTGACTGAAAATTTGCGCGAAACCACAGTCAAAAAATGAAAAAAGGCGACTTCCGGTTGACGTGCGTCGCTCAAAAACGTTGTTGCTTAAGCTCCCTAATTACTGCTCCACCACCCCCCTTCACCTCGTTGGGACCTGAGCCCCAGGGCTTCTCGGTTGCCGTACCTTTTTCTGTAGTTATACAACACCTTTGATGTCATTTTATCGGATATCGCAAGCGTACTCCAAATATGGTCAACACAAGATGGTTAAGAAGAATTAGCCGGGAGATTTGAGCCAATCAGAAACGGAGTAATATTTTGAATGAATAACAGTTATGAATAATAGGCCACTACTGAACTCCTATAATTCTCACCTTCAAAACGAGGCTAAGTGCAAAACCTTTCTTGTGAAAAGCTATATTTGCCTGAGAATTAAAAATCATTTTCATGTGAATGGCTTCGCACTAAGCCTCGCTTTGAAGCAGAGACTTGGGGTAACTCGGAGATGATCTATTTATACATGAATGAAGTCATGAATCTCTCAGCTTACCGACCAGCACCATGGATCAACCTGCAAGCTCTCTTAATGAAGCCAAGAACAAGTTAGGAGTAATAATACTCGTAGAACCTGTAACAGGCAAATAAATATGACACTAGATAAAGGCCTGCTTCCTAATGTATTCAAAGAAATGTTTTTAATAACAAATCAAGTTCATTCCTATATTACCGGAAATTCAAATACTTTCTACTAATTTCCTACACGAACAAATATGACTTTTTGGTATAAGATTTCAGGGTCCTAAATTTTTCAATTCACTAAATAACAATATACAAAGTGTTGCTACTATCTCTCTTTTTAAATCCAGATTGAAAATATTTCTTCTTAGCTGATTCACCACTTGTAAATAATGCCTGTTTTTTGCTGCGTTTTGTCTGTTTTGTTTTGCTTGCTTTTTATCTTAATTATATTTCAGTATGATTTCGCCGCTTATTATTTATTCATTATATTTAATCTTAAGTTAGAGAGGGAGCTCATATAATAAGCCCCAACGTTTCAATGTGAGCTTCCTCACCAGAAAAAAAAAACTTTTAATTCTTTTACTTACAGTTTACGTCTCTTTAATCTTTAACTAACATTTTTGTACTATATTGAATGTCAGAATGTATGTATATGATTTTTTTTTTCTGGCATATAAATAAACTGAAACTGAAACTGAAACTAAACTAACAGTTTTCACCTAGATTTTAAAAGGTAAAAACGTTCGGTCGGGTTTTTTTTCATAATACAACACGTGAAGGTTCAGAGGATATTGACAGTTACTTTCATGAAGCAAAAACTTACCAATCAGCACTTCCCAGTCTTTTTTGGCGGCAGTTACCTAATGATAACAATAAATAAAAAAAAAACATGACACATCGATGTTTCTACACTCTGTCAACTTTGAAAGTGAATGAAACATGAGAGGGTGCGAATGATCGTCCCAGTAAGCGTAGAACTGTTGATGACAGTGACTGGTGTTTGGCAATACGGAAGTCAAAAGAAGAGTTAAAGTGAACTGTTTATGGTCCAAGAATAGTTCAAAAATAATAGTGACCTTAAAAATTAACTACGAATATGAAATCGAATTTTGAGCGATCTGTACATTAATTGTTCTTGCTACTGATCAGCAAATAAGATTGGAGTGATAAGAAATTATACGGGCCAAAAAAATGTGGTTTGAAACCTCGTACGTGGAAGGGTAATTGATTTCATACTCATAGTTCCAGCTAAAGGTCCCTATCATATACTGTGACATTCTCACTAAAGAGTCATGTAAATGTTCTTAGGAAAATAAGTTGTGGCCAATTTAAGTCCGCGTACGATGTTTCTCATGAGTGAGAAATATCGTTCGTCCAATCAAAAGCCGTGTATGTTTGTGCGTTCATGGCAGTGCATGGGTGTCCCGCCATTTTTCCCGCCAGTTTTTTGTGTTTATGGTTCCCGCCTTTTTGCGCGTCCACGCTTCAATCATTTAACGAGATAACCCTTTGTGCTACTTTACCGATACTTTACCTCGTAAGCTGTTCTTGTTTCAGAGTAGCAAACTCCCCCAACAATAAAGATAATAAGCCGGGGACCTGCTCGAGCTTCCGTGGAGCCCTAAACAGGGATCAAAACGAGGTAATGTCACGTTAACAGCACCGGTCGCCAGGGACTAGAAAGATTTATGGATTTTATTATGGTACAAGGCAAGATAGGGAAGGAGGGAGGGAGGGTACGGGTGATTTCAGAAAAAAAATATCCTGCAGACTGACTTTGAGGGGAAAATCTAACAAGGAAAAATTTGGGGCGGGGGGTGGGGAATATCCTGCACTGAAAAAAACTCTTGCACCGTTATATGTCGGGGAAACAATTATATCTCTAGCTATCTCTAGAGGTTTGGAAAAAAAAAACATTCTTACCCAAACCAAATCACCTATACCCCCCTCAAAAGTCAAATAGTCGACCCCTTAAAAATCTTTCATGCCAGGAGAAAATCGCTGAAAAAAAATTGAATTCTTCCCTCTTTGAAACTACGTATGTTTGTTTAATTTACTGTACGTGGAATAGAATAGATTTGGAATAGATTTGTAGGTACAGGCTTCAATGCGTAGAATATCAGGAAAATGAAAAGTCTGGTCATCACGTTCTCCACAAACCAAGCATCTGTATACTTCACCAGGACAAATGCAACAAAATTTGGTAAATGCCGTTTTCAATACTGCAACTGTTGCAATTAAAAACATTAACCTGGTGCTAAAAAATTTTAAAAATGAAAAAGAAATACCTACCTTCTCCTTGTGCCAATGGCCATAACGTGCGCTGTTGAAATGAAAAGTTTTAAAAAAGGAAACAAACAAACAACAACACAGGCAAAAGCACAAATCAAGTTTCACAAGGCCTGAAAACTTAGGGTGATAAAACTTACCTAACAGCTTGCCCTGGTTAATAGAGGAAAGAAAAACAAAACGAGGAAGTCAATAATATTTCACAAACTTCGGTTGAAATATATGTATAATAGGTATTAGGGAGCTTAAGCAAAGACGTTTTTGAGCAACGCACGTCAACCGGAAGTAAGGCCTTCTCCCTTTTAATATGCCTTGAAGTTAACAAAATTTGTATTTCTAAGTTTCTTTTCTCTTATAAAGACGATTTACCCGAGAGTTTGAACCAAACCACTGCCTAATGATGCAAAAAGTCCACTTCCGGTTGACGTCAGTCGCTCAAAAACGCTGTTGCTTAAGGTCCCTATTGTGCGGTTACTCGCGCTTCGATCCACACTTTTAGCGTCCACATCGTCTACGTTAGCGAGAGAAATGAAAATCAGTCCTCAAATGTTAACCTTTCAGAGTTAAATAGAGTCCTGTCCCGTACCTTTGCTGCTCAATGCATTGCTTCCAGATCGCTGATCGGATGCAAACGGGTAAAGACTGCTGCTCAGCTTTTCATCGACGGCTTCCTAAGATAAATAAATCAACTAATTTAGTCTACGTAGGGCAAAACGTGGAGAGCTTTCTTCTAATAAACCACAAACATTTTTGTATTTATAAAAATTGAAAAAAATAGGAGTTCAGTTACCATTTAGGGATAAAGGATCAACTTAGTGTAACAAAAGTGTTAATGATCTTATCTCGTAATCATAGGCGACCAAAGTATGGATGCAGCCTTATTTCCAGAGGGCATTGAGTAGGATGACTTTCGCCAGAAAACTTCAATTGGTGCACCTGCTTAGATATCCTTTCGCGGGGTTCTGTTAAATCGTATCAATATCTTTACGTGGCATTTTTTTTTAGCTATCACATCCTCCATATTGAGAGCTGAGGCGCCAGACCTTGCGCGGTAAGTTTAACAAAACTACAAAGAGTGTAGAGAGCAATCATCCATCCCAGCTCGCATAATTTCCCTCGCACAAATGTCCAGTCGATAATCCAGAGCCCTACTTATAATCCCTTTTTTACTGTAAATTCCTCGCCCTCTCACAACGTTTTTTAACGCCGTGCTTCCGTATAGCCTGCCAGCAGGTTCACTTGTGCGAGTTCGGGGAAACTTTTTGGCGGCGGCTCGAGGAGAATGGGCCGTCAAAATAACTTTCCCCCAAGTCGCACAAGTGAGCAAGCTCGTAGGCTAGCTTCCACAAAGCTCAAACAATATTTAACCCTGTTAGGAGGTGCAGAGGGGGAAAACCAACCAAGAGTTCAAACTATTCTTGTGAGATTGTAGCTGCACAAACCTCCATTATGTCCTTCACCACTGGTACCCATCTTGACAGCTCGTACAGTGAAGTACGTTCCTTCCTGGTCGGCTTCGTTCCCTTTCCAGGACCAGACTTACCGGGAAAGATCATAAAACAACTATTAAAATTCTGAGAAGCAGGCGGACAAGACCTATCGAGTATACCGTGATGATAACTAAACGTCGGGTATAAACTAGAAAGCTGAAAAGAAGCCCCTCAGACATTCGTTTGCAGGTCTAAACATCAGGCCCAGGTTGTTCAAAAGCTGGATAGCGCTATCCACCGGATACGTATTACGGGAAACAATTGCGGTATCCGTTGGATAGCGCTCTCCAACGTTTGAGCAAACGGGGCCAGGTTTAAAGGGAAAATACACGAATACTAATAAAAGGGAGCAAAATCCCTCCCTTATAAAAAGAAAAATTTGCCTGGTCCAGCAAGTCAAGTTTAAATCAAACTAACCCTGGAGACGTTTAATTGAAGAAATACGGTCCTGTAAAACATTTCAAAAACAGTGGTCAACTTGAGGACAAAACTGATCCTTTCGCTATTACACCAAGATGTGGCAAGACAATTTGACATTCTAACTTTTACACCTGTGGACGGACCTATCCAATTCAAATGAAACGTCTTTGGCAGAATTTTGGCATAGTACTAGTTAAAAGTAAAGATTCCCTACTTGCACATCTCCCAAAATGCACCTTGTTTGCCCCCCCCCCCCCCCCACC
>BOPM01000336.1:146799-175445 GCA_022179025.1 Porites australiensis | reverse complement strand
GCAAAGGTTTTGTAATTTTTACATGTAGGTATTTCAAATTAAGCTGAAATACCACTGCTCTAAGCCAATCAAATTGTGGGAATTTCTCATGTAGTAGCATAAGCAAGAAAACCAGCCTTAAGACGTATAAGTTTTGAGTTGGTGATCGCAATCCTTTGCTCTGGTCATTAATTTCAAATAAAACCTCTTGCAGAGAATTATTTGACTTTCAGTATTCCGTACCGTCCAGGGTTGAACCCTCGATTTAGGACGCGCTTAGCAAAGGATAAGGTCTGCACAGGAACTGAAGATTGCTCTAAGTTATAGCCTGCGAAGAAGTCTTTTTGGGGCGACTGTTTTTCGTTTGTGTTTCGATAAGTACGGGTACCAGCCACGCGAACTCTGAACCGACGTCAAACTGAGAGAAAACGATAGGGGGTGGATAAGGGGGGGGGGGGGGGGGGGGGTGGCGAGAGAAAAGCCTTCTTTCTCTCCCCCACCCGCCATCGTTTTCTCGCTTGTCCTCTTACTTTACAAAACAAAAACGAAAAACACACCAAAACAAAACGACTGCCACGCACGATGCCTGAGTAATGATAAAACGTAATACTCACATCCTGTAGGATGGGAACTCCAAGATAGGCCATGTTTCTTATTATAGCTCTGGAAAGAAAAGAATACTTTTTACCTACATATTTAGCAACATTTTATAAACTGCCTTCACGTTTATCTAAAAGTTAACAAAAGATAAAGCTTTTTGACCAACCGATAATCTGAAGGGATCTGTGCATGTTCGCATAGCTTGGCCAGATTTTCTTCACTGATACCTACGAAACAGGAAACATTTTAACTTCAATACCTTCTTTACAGTAAATATACAGTGAAGATAATTACTTTGTAAAAAGGTTTTTACTGTAAACATAAACAATAAGAACAAACGTTTCCAGGAACGTGACTAATGCGTCTTTTATTACAAACCTACCATTTTTGAAGATAATGTACAAGAGAATTATCCTTATCTTGTCTAAAATGCTGCAAGGGAGATAAAATACCAATCAAACTAGTAATGTAATCATACAGACAGGTAGTGTTGACATAATAAAGGTCACTTATTTAAGACAGATTAAAGCCCCTATGTTCACGCTATATCGGTATGGTGTGGACAGCAGCGGCCCGGAACCGGAACAAGTCGTTCACTGAGGAGGCAGCGTGGCCGAGTGGTCAGCGCGTCGGACTCGCAATCCGGCGGTCCAGGGTTCGAGTCCCACTCTGGCCACTTGCTGGATTTGTGCTCGGTCGTCCCAAGTTCAAATTCTCGGCCACGCTTGTAAATAGCCAACTGGTCGCCTTCTGCCCGTTGGGGTTTTTAATCCTGTTATGTTGTATTTGAATTATTTGTTTCTAAATATTTGAGTGGAGTGCCTGTAAATTAGCTGGACAAGCTAAGTGCAATTTCCACTATAAACAAGCCTTTAACCTTTTTTTTTTTTAACACACATCAAACATCGTGACGGCGGGGTTGGCCGAGAGTCGGGTTTAGTGAACTAAATCCCAGTCCTCACTCCTGAATATTTACTTCTGTCTTAGTGGGTCCCAGTCTTCTTTCCTACTTATTCACTTCCGCTACGGTCCGAATAGGTGTTTACACTGCACCAAAGTATGGCACAGAACCTATCCGATATGTGACGCTCCACTTTCGAGATCGGCGTGAAGCAGCTTTGCTCCGTAACAGAAACCGCGTGGAAATCAACACTCTTGGGTGTGAACAGAAGCCCCAGGGGCGGATCCAGGATTTTTTTTAGGAGGGGGTGCACTCGTCTCTTGCTCTACTTCAACACCAATAAACCTCATAGTTTTTTTTTTTTGGCAGAATACCAGTTGTATTAGAAAACCGCAGTTCATCTCAGGAGGGGTGGGGGGGGGGTGCGCACCCCCTACACCCTCCCCCTAGATCCGCCCCTGAGCCCTCATCCTCGGAGACCCAGGGGCAGTTAGTCAGGACGATACAATAGCCCTATACGGTAGGGTTTTCATGTCGACGCAAAAGCTATCCCATAGGGTGTGAACACGGAGCTTTTTCATAATGGCGGCCTACGAATATATTCTTTTATATGTATGATAATTAACACCTTTCTGACCTCGCTTGAAAGTAAGAGTTTTTTTTGTATTTGGCACATGCTAACGAGGTCAGAAAGGCTAATATATATAAATATATTATTAAATATATCATATATATAAAAGAGTATATCAATAGGTCGCCATTATGAAAGAGGTCTCTAGCTTAACTGTCTTCGCCTCAGAAAAAGTAAATTTCCTGTTAAACAAACTGTCCAAAATTGCGAAATCATGTCTTGGAACTTAGAATTTAGTAGATTTAACATTCGCAAAACCATAATCTGCGCAAAAGGACATTTAAGTGTGGTCTCGAATCCAGTAGTTCATATGTGATATATAATGAAACGCTTAACGTAAAAAGAACCAAGAGGGAGTATACACCGGTAGTACTCACTGAACGTCTGAATTCAACAGTAGTGGCACAATACTCTTCATGGGGTCTTTCATGCTCTCGCCAGCTTTATCCACACCAGTAGCAAGATCCTACAAGAATTTAGGGTTAGACTTTTCCGGCAAATACACGGACACGCTGTCTGTAAAATGCAGCGTAGCCGAGTCCAGTACGAAGAATTACGAATCACCTTAAAATGTGGCTTAATGTAATTTAGGCGAGGTTAAACACGACAAAATGTTAGTCGGCGGTCTCCTACACTAATCGTATGTGGGGTGGTCTTTGGCCATTTACAGGGTCTCAGTAATTTTACTGTGCTGTTGCTGAGGTCAATCATTTTGTTATAAAAGTTGCCTAACCCTAACCCTTAACCCTAACCCTAACCCTAACCCTAACCCTAACCCCATGCAGTCGTTTAAGCAGTTTTGCTCCCAGCCCTCCCCTCCCTCTAGATGAGCCTTGACAAGTATCTACGATACTCTAAACTGAGGTTCTCAGTGTGCAGTGCCTGGTGGTTGCCGCTAAAGGGTTAGTTACCTTCCGCGTTAGCTCGCGGTTTCTTAATTTTGTCGGATGTTTCTCAATTGGTATTGTGGAAACCATTGTTAGTTCGCTTTTGTGTGGAGTGGTGGGTATTGTTGAGTGTCTTTTAAATCTTTCTTCAGGCACCATCCTTTCACCAACCGTTTGGCAATAGGTTTAAACTGTTTCAACCTGAACTTTCTACTACAGTGGCTAATAAGAGCAAAACATTCCCCAAAACCCATATAAGTTAAATTCTGCGACGTGTTTTGAATTCTGGGAAGTGTTTAGTCCCTGAGTCACCGTAAATTACATTGTCAAAAGATTACCTCGTGAAAGGCCATCGAAGCTATGTGCGAAAGGAAAGCACAAACATTCAGGCTTAAACGGGATTTGAACCCAAGAGCTCTAGGATAGCGATGCCGTCATCAACGAAGAAAAGTACATTCAGGCAGAGGTATTGCAGCAACTAGCCTTTTTCAGTGTTAGGTCATGGGTCTGAATTCCCTTCACGCCAGATTTTTTTGCAGGCTTTTTCTCCCAACTTCTAAAAGGGGCTTTGTCACGAGGATATTGTACTGCTGTTTTATGTCAATTCTGCACTGAGGGCAGTTATTATTTAGTGGCTTTACCCATACACAAAATGCTAGTGCCCAGTTACGAAAACGAACGAATTTCACCGGGGAGCATTAAACACAATAAATCTTTGGTGTGAAGGCATACAACTGTTTCAATAAAACTTGAAAAGGCTGACCCTTACCGTCGTTTCAACAGACGACAGGAGACAGTTTCAATGCCTAAAGACAGTCTTAAATAAGAAAACCAGACCATTTTTCAGAGTGAAATTTACGTGAAGACAAGTTTTAGCTTTTTAAAAATATAATAAATAGCGAGACATTACCCCTTTAAGTTGCATAAATGATAAATGTTGCGCGATGATCTTGCTTTCACATTATGAAATTTGGATATAACACATTATCAAGAGAGACACTTACCTGCTCCACGGCACATAGATCCTTCAGAGCAGTTTGATTATACCGCTTCATACAGTCTTCTGCGAGATGCAGTTGAACGATGAACTGAAAGACAAGAGAAAAAATAACATTGGTCTTTCTTTCATGGTTAATGGCATAGATCTATTCACCCAGGACAGCTAACTAGCACCGGTCAAGTCCAAGAACAGATCATGAAAACAATGGACGCTAAAAAGTTTGACAACTGGCTTCCGGTTGTTACATCTTTTTTTTTTCTCCCAAAAAAGAAAAAAAAAACTGCAGATAGATATAATCGACTAGTTTCTCCCTGAGTGGCTACTCAACTCAAGTATACAAGTATATTTTTCAATGAAATCTTCCTTTGAACTGTGTTCCTGTTAGCCTAGGATTTAAATTTCATTGCTATGCTAACAAGGACAATTACCTTGCTGACTTCTTTTTGATATTGAGGCATCTTCTTCAGGATAACTTGCAAATCCCGCATTGTTGTCTACATCAGCAAGTAATAACACAGGTTTAAACACGAAATGTAGGACTAGTTATTAAAACAGAGAGTTAAATGGAGTTTAACAAAAGGCCTCGTTCCAAACCAGTTTAAATTTGGCCACCTCTTACATCTAGACATTAGAGAGTTAAAGCTTCACGTGTACGGCGAACGTCAGATTCAAGTTGAGAATTTCCCACAATAAAAAATGAGCAGATAAAAACAACTCAAAACAATTCTGATGGGAAAAAAAGTTGCTTGAAACTACTTATTTATGTGTAGAAATAACGAACAGTAAACGACAAGTAATGGGGAAACTTGGTCACGTGGTTTAAATTAGAGTTTGCCGTAAACGTGATGCTTAACCTCTCTATTGGACAGCTTCAAGGGGCTATGCCACGAAGATATTGCTGTTTTAGGTCAATTCCGCACGGAAGACATTACCTAGCGGCTTTGCCCATACACAAACTCCCCCTGTAGAGTTATGAAGAAGATATCAAGCATTTTTCAATCACCTAGCTCTAAGCCCTTATAATTTTTTTGGTGATTTTAGTACGCATAGCATTAAAACTTGAAAAAGTTGGCCCAACTTGTTCAAGTGTCAATCCATGTCCATCCTTGCCATCCGTTACAACGGACGACAGTAAACAGCTTCAATGCCTAAATATAGTATTAAATAACAAAACTGGATCATTATTTTTGGAATACAACTGATGCGAAAAAAGTTTCAGCATTTCAAAACAACAGAAAAAAAACACTGAAATAGCGTGACATAACAGCTTTAAACAACGAGGACGTTGACGTCCCTTGCGTCCGGCAAAAAGAACAACCTAAAATTGATCTTTTCTCTCTTTCGGTAGTCCAAGGGTGGGTTTCCACGGTCGCGTGATTTTTGCGTGCGTTAAAAATAAAATAGGGGCAATAAAGGAAAGATCGCGCGTAAACGTAGAGTTAAGCGAGGTTTAACGTGAAATTAACGTGCGACCGCATGTAAAAAAAGTACATGACAGTAGAACTCTACCTTAATTTAACTCTTGCAATCGGTTTTGGAGGCCTAGTTGGGTTATTTAAGACTTTGCGGATCCTACTTATGTCTGGATGTGTCAGCATAAATGTGGGGGAATAGCGCACGTTTTGAGGTGAAATTTCCAAAGCGGCACCCAACGTCGAGTTTCGGAAAGTATCTGTTCGAAAGACGATTTGAGATGTACAATTTTCGGAACATTTGTTGTAAAGTTTCTTGCTTGTCTGCCTCTCCTATAGGATTTTCGAACATCTAAAAAAAGGTATAATCGCCCATTTTTAACGGATTTTTACCCTGAAAGGTCACCTAGAATTTTCGGGAGCCTTTTTTCTGGCTGAAATTTTCGGAAAGGTAAGTTTTGATCCCTATAACTTTCGGATCACTAGACTTTCAGCTAGGAAATCCGAACACATGAAAAATATGTAGAGCACAGAAATATGCCTATGGGTGTGTTCCTTTCGGTGAATCCAAAAACGGATTTTAGATCTAACAACGAATTTCGCGTTCCTTTCGGCAAATCCAAATCCGGATTTTTGATCTGGTGAATCCTTTTTGAAAAAGGATTCATTGGATTTGAAATCCGAAGAATCCAAATCCAGCTTAACGGATTAGTGATCTAAGCTGTTCCATTCACTGTGGATCCGAAATTAGTCAGATGATCCAGCGGTATTTCCAGTTGAAGTATTCCCATAGAGGCCGTAGAGTTTCCTCGTTGCTGTCATTTGCCGCAAAACATCTGAAAACACTAGAAGATTGTTCCTGGTACATTAAAATATCAATATACTAACCATTTGTCTCTAAAGATTGCTTGAAATCAGAAATAAGTAAAAGTAACAAATAAACTGCTATCTAACAACAAACTCGCTTGTAGACGCGACAGGCACTCGATCGTGTTACATAAAAAAATCCGAGCTATGGAACTGGATCAAACTGACCGACATTCTTTAGATAATTTTCAATTTTAATGCGCTTCTTTCTTTGTCTGTTTTATATGTTCCATCGTCGCTATTCGAACTGCCGACCACTAAATTCTGCACGGTATAATCGCATAATTTGTCAAAGAGTAGAAAACACGTCATTTTTTGAGAGGCTGTTGTGCATATTGCACGCGTTGGCGAAAGGTTACCAAAGTTACAAATCCAATTTCGGATTTCACGTTCCTTTCGACCGCGAAATCTGGCAAATCTAGGATCAAAAATCCGTTTTTGGATTCGCCGAAAGGAACACACCCTATATCTACCGTTTAAATACTGAAATACGTTTAACAATGCTATGTTTAAGTGGTTTTGAACTATATTCTCGTTGGGTGCCCTTGATTCCAGGACTGCAATTTGCTGGTCAGTCACGGGAGATATCCATTTCTGAGAGGCGTCCGTTACGGCTGGAGGTTCCACTGCATTTAAAAGCAGTTTTCTTTGGCTTAATTACCTTATTGGAAGTAGAAATTTTCTTGTCTGCAGCAAACTCTTTTATTTCTGAATTTACTTTCCTGAAATGTAGAAACATAAATAATTCGGTGGAAGTTAGGTGTAACGGTAGATTCATGCTGAAGACATAATGACATTACATGTATTTTGCGACAAAATGGTACATGGTTGCCTGAGAAGAAAGCCGACATTTTGCGACGCCACTTACGGGTTACCCACGAAATGACTTCTTAGCAACGACCACAAGCAATTTTGAACCATTCAGAAGCACTAGTGAGCGTAGTGACGTGAACAGCAAGCAATTTCTGCGCTCTTTTCCCAGGCGTCATTTCGCGTGGAAACCGTTGGTGGCGTTGCAAATTCTCGGCTGTTTTCTCAGGTTAGGTACATGGGCAATTGTAGAAACATTGTTAGAGATACCTTAAGACGTCTGCTATGTGTTCATGGCGATTCTTTACCCACATTTCATCATTCTCTGTGAAAAATTCCAAATTAAGCTTGACATTAATACAATAATTTCCTTCAATTCCCACGTGAAACAAAGGAAAGTGATTGTTTCTTGGTGCTACGGAAACTATTGTTAGTTTGCTCTTGTTTCGTGGTGCGGACATTGTTCAGTGTCTTTTCAACTTTCTGTTTTGTGTCATTTGGTGATTGCACCCGTTCGAAAAACCAAGATAGAACCAGGAAAGTGGGAGAAGTCCGCATGCAAGCTTATCATCAGGAAATACAATGTATGCTGTAGGTTCATAAACAGCTTCTTTTTCTTGCGAAACAGAAAAATCACAAAGTTGTCTTATCTCACCATCGAGGATGGTTTCCTTTTCTTCACCACCAGATGATGAAATGTACCTGGAACAATGCAATCAAAGAACTGTTAAGATCTCAGTAGAATTTAGACAAATAAACTATGCTGTATATGTTGAGGTTCATTTAATTTTCATTCACAATTTAAATTTTATTTTTCTTTGTTTTTGGGTATGGTATGTTCGTGTACGATACCGTAATTAATCAAAAGAAAATACAAATTTTAACTGAGGATAAAATTGAACTGCGACATGAAGGAGGACTCTCGGTAAGGGTAGATTGTACAGTACAGTAATGCCTTGTACAATATTACGACATGTAGTATATCTTCAAATTGGTAAAAGGCCGGGTAACATAAAGCAAAAGCTTCCTGGTGATTACAGACATTTTTTCAGTTTGTCAATCTGAAAAAATCATGCTGCAAAGTTTGGGTTCACCTTACAGTGTATAACAAAGCATGTCTTACAAGACAAAGATAAGGCATATATACATAACTTGTTGTGAAAGTAAAGTGGGCTGGGGATAAGTGCTGAAGACATTTTAAATTCAATGGCTCAAAGCCTGACCCTGGCCCAAAGCACTATTTCTTGCCTCCTCTCTCTACCAGGCATGTAATTCAATGCTGATGGGGTAGGAGTTAGTCTCCTTTCCAGCTTCTCTTTATTTCATCACCCAATGCTCCTGGGGAGGAGCATTGCATGACAACACTAAAAATGGCTGTGTGGGAGAATAAATTGGAGTAAGAAGTGGGTTAGTTATGGAATTAAAATGAATTGTCTTTTGGAGTGAGGGAAGACAAAATTGGCTTTGCAGTTATTCACTGAGCTGAACCTCTGCATAACATTTAAGAAGAAACTTACTTGTACACATCATTAACAATGTGTAGAAGATCATAAGTCATTGCCTGGAAAAGAAAACACAATTCAGGAAATAAATAAATAATAGAATGTTATGGCAGGAATCCAATAACAAATTTTCTCTGTAACCCACCACACCTCAACTAATGTTAAGGATGCTTATAAAAGAAATTAAATGATATAATTCAAACTTTACGCTCAGCGCAAAATTCTGGAAGATAATTGGCTTCATATATTACTGATAATTTGTACTATCATTTCTTTGAAAGCATAACTAAGCAAAAGCATGATTATTGACATCACTTGTGGGACATTAAATTTACTTTCTGTATCTGCTGCTTACTTTGAATACTAAAAGAGTTAGAGACTTCTTCTGGGAAATAAATGCACTTACTGGCCGTACAATAAACTGAAAATTGTTCATGCTCCTACACCTCATGCAGTACGTATTTGAAAATTCTTGTTTGTTTTACAGCCAGACCATTTATTTATTTGCTGGTAAAACACTCAAGTAAGTCTCTAACCCTTACTTAAGAATAAAGATTGTTTCAGATAAAATCGTTAAGACAAAAAATAGCTATTTTTTCCTGCCATCCTGACAAAAATGGAATGTGTCACCGAATGAGTGCCCATCTTCCCTCCTATGGCTACCTAATCCAATGTTGTTTAGGATACGTAACACAAGAATTATACACATTGGTTTTTACACTAAATCAACCATGAATAGGGGGTGGGGAGGGGGCTTAACTTTTCTGTTTAAAGGAAATGATAGTATTGCGTCAAAGTAAGAAAATGGATGAAACAGTCTCAACAGTTTTGTCCACGGTTGTATACGTAGCTCTGGAGATGATGAAACTGAAAGGGTTCCTTACACGCACTTAAGATATGCATAATTTTGTAAGTAATTTTTGCATGCTGGAGTGGAAATTAAAATCACAAACCTGAAAGGTGAGTTCATGAAGCAAAGGAGAGACTGTGTCAAATCCTCTACAATTAACATAAATAAAAAATCATTTCAAATTATTGTAGCAGTATTTTAAACTATAAAGAAGTAGAAAAAGAAAATAACACTAAAAAAACTGTAAATAACATTATACTTATCACTGTTACATGTACCTGTCTAGTAAAATAAGCTGAGACCGATGCTTTTGGGGCCCCTGAAAGACAAAAGAGACAAATTTGAAAACAACAACAAAAAAAAATGTTAAGGTTGCAACCTTTATTTGATTTTAAAAAATTTCAAACCAATTTTCTGTGAAATTCAGAAAACCCTGAACACCAGGGATATATATTCTGGGATCCTGGTGCAAGAAGAAGCCAATCAGGTGTGGAAAACAACAGCAATTTTTTGTGGTTTTGTGACAAGCTTGGGTGTCCTGATCTTTGCTGTGATTGGTCATAACAAAATAAAACAGTTTGAAACTGTTCTTCTTTCTCTCAGACTGTGGTACAGTGTGTGTAAAGGAAAGGTGAATTGTTTTGACTATAACGATAATTTGCCACACCACAGAAAAATTTTTTTTTTAATTTGTCCATAAAAACCACAACGAAAACTTTGAGGAAGAGACGACAGTTTGCAGTGATCTAAGTACAGCCCATAATAATGGCTTAGTCTATTCCAAGAACGACCACTCCCTCCCACAACCCCTTCCAAAGGCACTTTTATGATATTACATATAATTTCTATCAAGAACTGTATTTATTATACCTCTCCCATGCCTGCTGGGTCATCTGCTTTGTATGCATGAAGTTTGGATTGCACAGCATTGGCTAATTCAGAAAGATGAAGACCATCCCTGTTAACAAATACAGAAACAGTTAGAGTCAAATAAACACTGAAAGAACTATACTTCCACCACTCCAAATTAAAGGTTTATGGCTTATATGGGAAAAGGGTAAAAGATGCAAGTTATACAGAAACACGACTTGTGTACAACACTTACCAAGTTCAGTAATCAATCTGACCCATATTCAGGACATTCACTAATCAAAAAAGACTCCTACTTTGTGTAATAATATTTCAACTTACTTTCTGTATCTGACTGAAGGATATTCACCCAGAGTGGCACATAATGTGGCAATCTGTTCAGCTATTTTCTGCAATAATTAAAAGGACCCAAATTGATGTAAAAAATAGTGATGTAAACAGGATTCTTCCATGCTTTGATTGTGTTAGATCAGTAAACCTGCTTCAGACAAGGAACAGGAGGCGGGGGGGCGCTGCCTGAACCTGAACCTTCACCATCCAAATTTATTATTATAATCCAAGTGATTTAACCCTTTCAAGAAAAATTGCAAATTGAATTTAAGCGTTAACAAAGATAAAGAAAGAGAGGCATGAAAGAAGCTATCCATATCCAGCTACTAAAACCATCTATGACCACGGGAACTTGGGATAACTTTTGACTTCACAACACTAACAAAGTTTGGTGTAGAAATGTAGACTTAATCAATTCAATTCAATATGCAATATTTAAAATAAAGGCTTGAATCATTGGCTTATAATCTTACAGCCAAGTGCACAGACGATCACTTGCACTGGTAAGCATATAATAAGCAATTACAAAATGCAAAACTGTCTCTTGTTTTTTCCCTACCTCTACATGTGATTCCAGTGCACTCACATTTGATAATGTCTTAAGCTGAATGCCCCTGGAATCACTCTGAAGTAAAGAAAAAATACTTCTAAAAGCATGCAAAAGCACACAACAGGTAATAAATAACCACTACAGCATATACAGCTGTACAATGTACAATATAAAATAAAAACAAAAACAAAAAAATACTAATTACATGGTACAATGTATGTATCTAAAAGCAATCAGCAGTTTTCAAATTACGCAAGAAAATGATTACGCAGATCACAATATTAATGATGTACATTATCAAGGGTAGTAGTCAAAACTTGAAAGAAAATATTATATTTTACCCCAGTTTTAACTCACATAACCTGAGAATCTCAGGTTATATGAGTTAACTTCCTCGCTAATGATGAGCTTGGGAGCAGCCGCCTTAAAGGTTAGTAGGAGGCCAAATGCAATAAGCAGAGAGGAGGTACCCACGGCAACCCTGGAAGCGGGAACCACCCCAAGAGTGACCACTAAGCGGCACCAAAACACTGAATGAAATACAGTGGAGATACTTACCTAAGAGAATACTTACCTGAGAAAATACAGTCTTACAAAACCACCCAGCAGGGAGGGAGGAGAGGGAGCAAGAATCCGCAATGATTCGCAAAAACGCAAACATTGATCCGCTACGATCAGCAAGCAAAGCTACAATACAACTTAACACTAACAAAAGAGCACACAAGGAGCCCTCCAATTCCCCGAGGGTTGAGTGGGAGAAGACTGCTGGCCAACTCGCTCAAGTTTAACTTTGCCTAAATCATGACATTTAGCCACATTTAAAACTAGGGTGAACATAAACTACTCTAAATAAAATCTCATTCAGTAATCAAGTAATTAATAAATACCTCAGAATACTGAAAGCGCTGTGCTTGATCTGAAGGTTCTGGGCCATAGAAACTATGAAATGCTTTAGGAGTGTCCAGAGAATAAACCTACAAATCATAAACACACTGTAAAAATTTCATAGCTATTACATGTACAACTACATACTACCGCTGTATACTACTGCCGTGAACTGAGCTTTTCCAGAGCAAGGCCCTTTGGATTATGTGTCAAAAGCAGCATGTTTCTGTATGAAACATTCGGAAAATAAAAGTTCATCTGGAACTGTCATCTTGCTGTGCTGTTTGATATACAGATGGATATTGAATATGCAATAAAAATCTACCCTTAGGCAGCCTCGTTCAAGTTTTTGAATACTGGTAATCTACATGACTTTCCATGACTTTTCCCATGACCTTTTCAAGTTTTCCAAGACCTAAGGTTTAGTTGTCACTTTCAAAAATTTTCAAAATTTCCCCTGCTTGGGGGTATTTTTTTACCTTAAACAGTTCAACAGGCACAAACTCTGGTGTCTACCAAAATGCATGCCGTTTGCACTGTTTAATTACTCCTTTCTATCTTACATGTACATTGTCCTTGCTTTGTCATCTGCAGTAACCAAACTACCAAAAAAACTTTCATTTTTATGACTTTCAAGGACTGACAATTAAATTCCATGACTTTCCAGGCCTGGAAAATGAAATTCTTAATTCTATGACTTTCCAGGTTTTCCATGGCCTGTATGAACCCTGTGTAAAGCATTTTGATCTGTCATTTTTTATAAGTTGCAGGTTTACCAATCCCATAATTAACAATAAAAGCAAAAACACAAAAAAGTATTCCAAATTTTTTGAAATTGAAATTATGCAAAACACAAAACACCCACTAGTTTGGTACAATTATTTATCTAGTAATCTTCATGGTAATGTATGTGATTGAACTCAGTAACTGGTTTAACACAGCATACCTGAGATTCATATGGTAGAAATGCAATGTTTATCTCCTTCAGGGTCTTCACATCTATGATTAAGATATCAAATATTTTTATGCCATTCATTGGGAGGAAGATGTAAAACCTCACTCCCTCAAAATTATGACTGGAAATTGAGCCTAGTAATAATTTAGTAACATTGCACTTTTAAAATTTATATTTGTTGACATGATCTACAATTGGCCACAAAAATAGGGCCTTTCTACAGTTTTGCTGACACAACATGTATCTACTTCAAAAAGGAAAAATAAGCCTTCCCTACCCTACCCCCTCTAGGCATAGCCTGCAAAAACAACTGTCTCTCTTCATTCCTCACCGCTAGAGACATTTTACCAGGTGGGATATCTATGCGTAAGAAGCGGAAACACCATACTGATGAATTAAAATCTGTCTGGAATCTGGTCATGAGCTCTGATTGGTTGACGTAGGGGTTATATTGTTTTATTATTGTTTATGAACGACAGACAAAAGATAAACCATCAAAAGGTCAAACACAAACGTAATGAATCTGCTACACAACAGTTAATTTTCATGGGTTATAACTATTCTTCGTTAGCAGAAACATTTGAGTTTAGCTGGAGCTTGTTCGCTGAAGAACACAATACTTTACCACAATCGATCAGGAGAAACATAAACATTTGGAACCCATGGCTACCAGATTTCTTATGCACAGCTGTAAACATTGATTTATGTCATCACTATGTAATTTCTGTCGCTGGGGGGCAAACATTGCTGCAGGCAAAATGCCCTGAGCAACAAGGAGCAAGGAAAGACGACGGCTGTTACAGGTTACTCTAAACAATGTTGTGCTGCTATTCAAGCTACCTTTAGGAGACAACAAACATCTCAACTTTGAAGGGAATGGTGGGTGAAAGGGAACAGACTGGTTTTTTTCCTCCTAAATATGCCCCATTTGACGACAGTAACACAAAATGTTCTCTCTGATGGTAGACTATGTTGCAAAATTAAAAGACATTGAATGCACTCACATTTAGCGATCCTGGACATTTCACTTATCAGAGAATCTGGGCAAACTATAATAGTAAAGAAAACGCAGTTAATGACTGCATGCACATCAAATTTCATGGAACACAACAACACTATATCTGAAAATCAATATTGAATAAGAATAAAGATCAAGACAAGTCTACTAGTAAAATTTGACTAAACAGCAGATTGTAAAACTAAAACTATGACATGGTTTCTCTCGTACAACCCAACAAAAGTGAACAAAAACTAATGTAAATTTTGTTTTCAAGCCAAAGAGATGGCGATGTTAATTGCACCAGTGAGATAAATGTAATCTTAGAAGGGAGGCCAGATCACTTGTGGGTGCCATCTTATATTACCCAAGCTTAAACCCCTCTACTGTATAAAATCAAAAGAAGCTGTACCTTCAGTGAAAAATATATGAGCAGCTTTGTATCTGTGATTACCCTCAGTGAAATCTTCAACCAAGGCTCTTACTGACTGTTTAAATACAATTATTTATAACAAATATTATTACTACAAAAATATTTGTTTTACATCTTTTGTGGTCCAGCCAGAGATGCAAATAACAGTTGGCCATTGGAATAATGTCTTAAAAAAATAATTGCCCTATGTCTGACAAAATCTTAACCGTGGCCGGATAGGAATCGAGTCTGATATGCAAATTGTCTGACAGTGACGTTACAATGATGTTAGTTTAATGATGTTATAACTGCATCAAAATGTCAATTAATAATGTTAGTCAGTTTGATTTTTATTGTTAAATGTTTTAACAAGCAACTAACCAAACAATTTGTTAATTCTCGTGAGAGTTTTTGGAATAAGCCAGGCATGTACATGTACCAAAGGGAAAGCTACACAGGCTTTTTAATTAGTCACGTAACTTCAAAGTAGCTACTTCCCTGAGTAAACCCTATGATCAAATGCCATTACAGGATTCATCCATCTTAGTTTGCAGACCTACCATTTCATCTGGTGTAAGAAGGTAAATAGCTTCAAAGTTTTGTAAAGGCTGGCGTACTTTTGTTATATCTTCCACAACTACACAATAAAAAAAAATTGGAGTTAGAGAACTTCAATAATCTATGATACCTATTTTTGACCACTTGAAGTCATATTAAGTTATAAGACTAGCAATACTTCTCACTACATGACATGTGCCCCTGCATTCTAAAGATATGATATTTGTTTTAAAACAAGTCTTCTAACATTCAATATATAATCTCTTTATTTCTATGCTCTTAGGTTATGGCACTTTAAAACTTAAAAAAAAAAAGACGTTATAGTGATTAGGGTTAACCACTGAACATAGTGATCAGGGTTAAGCACTGACAATAGTGATTAGGGCTAAGTACTGAGTCGAAATGGTTCGCTTTCATTTACTGTTAGGTTTGTCACTATAAAATTGTAAAATGAAAATATAATTTGCACTCAAATTCACTGTGCGTTAGTGCTATAGGGGATGGATTCTGTTTTCTTGGACCACATGTTCAAATTCCGCTAATGTAACATTCAATATCCTTCTTTTTTTTCTAAAAATAATTGAAGGGACTTAGACTTAGAAAAGATTAGAAGAGTAGAAATTTGAAGAGACTTAGAAATTTCATATAAGTGTAGTTAAGAGGGGAAGATGGTTCTGGAAGATGAAATCTCATGCTGACCTGACCGGTCAACGATATGTTTCCATAATTTCCCAATAGCACTTAGCGCGCTTGCTGAACCAGAATTACCCAAGACTGCCTTGCGAACACGCTGAAAAATTAACCGGGACCACCTTGAGAGCCTAGTCTCTTCATATCAAGAAGATTTTGCATATTACCAATACAATGGAAAAAACGATACTGCTCTACACAGGGGAATTTTGCGGGGGCCTCCACACAAAATACCAGAGCAAACACTGTACATGTACATGCATATACAATGTACAAAGCTATGTAACGCATCAAAATTAAATTCAGGTTAAAATTTTTTAACCTATGTTAATTCTCAGATTCTTTTGTCTCCTAGCCCAGATTATTCATAAATAATTATTAGGCTTAGGAGTAAAAAGGACATTGAGAATCAACCTAGGAAAAAAAATTTTGACCTGAATTTATTTTTGACTGGTAACATACCATCCTTAACAAGAACAGAAATAAACTGCTGTAAATGTCCTTAACGGAAAGCAAGTCAAGGTAATCTTACCAGATTTACAAAAAGTGTAATTTTTCAGTTGTTTATGTTCTATTTATAAATCGTCTCCAGTTACTTGCATTTAATTGGTTTTTAAGATTAACTTGACAACTTTGTTGTCCCCGGACAGAGCAAAAGAGTCAGCAGTCTTTTATTTTTCCTTTCAGGCTTACGCCTTTATTAATGGTGGCTAATGTGCATGGGTTACACATGGAGTAACTTTGAAAAAAAAAAAAGAGAGAGACTACTCATAGTCTAGCAAACTGAAGAGGGTAAGATTTCAGAACAATGACATTATATGTGTATGTATGCAGCAATTTCATCCTACTTCACACCTGACAGGGGGAGGGTGATATCCACCCCCGCCCCAGCCCCTGTAATTTATAAGCGGGGCGTTGATGTTGGAAAACGAAATTAAATCGCCCAGTAAGCTTTTTCTTCATCATCGAATAGTGAAGCAGAATATTTCTTATTGTAGATTCGTCACTGAATATCTGTACCTATCAGAGCAAAACTCCCGAACTTATGGAAATCAGTAATTGAAATACTTAATTGAACGATTTTGGAATAATTTCGATCGATATTGGACCACTGCACAGCGCTTACTTGTAATTCCTTCTTCCACAATGTCGTGCATCTTGCAGCATGATGATATGATCCTCGAACTTAACTGATCCACCACAAGAACCTGAAGAATCATCACACAATTGTGGTTTGTTTGCTTCATACACAAAAAGGACAGAAATGTATTCAAAAGCCAACGTAAACAAATTTATTGAAAATACAAGACTTACTTTCCATTCGCCAGGCTTTTGCAAAGCGCGTATCACGTCTTGCATGATACCTACACAACATACAGAAATTTAGGTATTTGGAATCATTTTAGTAGCTGAAAAAGGTTGAGAGAAAAGGCCAAACTTACGCTGTCCGACCACAGCTTTCAGCGACATGGTGACAATTTGAAGCGGAACAGAAAAACAAAGATGGCGAATAGCTTGGTAGCCTGGCCGAGCAGGCGGTGCACTGGGTATATTGGGCATGTTTTGAGAGGCTCGTACCCCCCTCTTTCTCTGTGTCACTGGACTGGAGAAGTGGAAGCTTGGTATGTATACCGTTAAGCGCCAAATCTCGAACTGGTTGGTCTGGTTTGTTACATTTCCACATTTCCGTTATTTATTTCATGGGGGAATTTACTTTTCGGAGGAGTGTCACTCTCTAGTTGGACATGCTGCTGAAGATGAAATCAAGTTCGAATTTCCAGCATGTGAATAAATCAGGCCGGATGGGTCCACATGACGTCTTAACAGTCCTGTTAAATCAACATAGTATAGAGAGGTTCGGCTTAATGACTTTCTTCCCCTGAAAAGGGGGGCTTATTAAGAACGAAAGGGAGCCTTTTGAAGGGGGAACTGAATGGAGGGTCCACGGTACATTAAAATTTCTTATAAAAAAATTAAATGTGAAGCTTCTCGAAAATGGACCTCTATACTAACCACAATTTCTGGATCCTCACCTAAATGGAAAGGAGAAATCTTCGAATAATTATGTTTAGGATTTCTTGCCAAGTGTTAACGTTTGTAACATCGTTTGCAAGCCATTTAATTCGATCGAGTGGATATAAGCTGAACTAGTAGGCTTCATAACATTTCTTTCAATCCAGATCGATCTCCTTCGCCAGAAAAAATTGCTCCTGTTTTCTGTTAGAAAAACATCCGGCCCCCGTTTATCAAGCAGGGTCAAGAAATCCGTGGGTTATGAATATGAATGTTAATCTGAACGCCTTAAAGCAATTTAGGGCCTGTTTACATGGAGGTTGTAGAACCCAGGTAGGTGAGGTAACATGCTTAGGTGGGGTAACCTGCCTGTCCATACAATCTCTCATTTCAATTTGATCACGTTCATGTGATAGGTGGAGTGACCCATCGTATGCTACCTCACCTACCTGGGGTCCCCCACCTCCATGTAAACAGGCCGTTAGGGTAAAATATTTTTAGTCTAGAATTTGATTTCTAGATGTCCGACAACTTGGGACTAGTTTAAATTGAAAAGCTCTTTTAAAAAATAATACAACAGCGTTAATTCTTTCGGCTTTTGGTTTGACCCTCTAGTAAAATAGAAACTGAGAAGGATGTAAAAAAAAAGTTGATGCAGTTTATCGTTACCAAATAAGTAAACAGCTGGTTCGTGTTATTATCTACACATACATTTAACTCATTGATTATACTTCGGGGCTAGCTTTCAAAAACAGGGATATCTCAGGAAAACTATTGGAATTTAAATTTTATTAACTTGGTTTAATAAAAACAAAATTATACATTCTTCAGTTTACTCAACAAATAATGTTTAAAACTGCAGATGTCATAAACCTTATTACACGGCTTTTACATGTATTGTAGAAACAATAATTTTCTTCAGTTGGTTCGTTTCATCCTTAACCAAGGTTATTGTTACAACCTGATTTCCGATTCCATCCAATCCAGCCGCATATTTCTCTAACCTTTTGGGGAGTCAACCGTATTACGACATTTGCTACTTTGTTATTAATGGCGCTCGATAAGATTCCGATAATGTATCGATTTCGTCGGTTGCGAAGGAGAGCGTAGACACCAGCTCCGGAGCAGCCTCTGGTGGCGTCACATTTATTCAAGATTACACTTCGGTAGGAGCTCGAGCTTGGCGCCCAGCCGACCGGGCATGACGAATACCACATCGAGTTCGCTCGTTTATCGTTCGGGAAGCAAGCAAAGTGCACTGTGCCTGTTGTTAACACTTTGAGTGTTCTTATTGAGAAAGCTTTCATTGGGAGATATGGCCTTCCGTGTGGCAGCTGAAGTGTCAATACCGCATAATCGTACTCTCGTTTCATAGGTTTCACTTTGTACCAAGCGCGTGGCAAAGACATCTTCTTTACACGAAACTTGGAAAAGCGGCCATTTGCTTGGAGAACGTCCACATGCAAAGCGCGCTTTGTGGTCAAGAACCTGCGCCCGTCGTGGAAGCAGTGAGCAGCGGACAGAACATGGCGTGGACCAATCAGAACTCCAGAGCATGACTCTTGCGCGTTCATCGTCACTTTGACAACGGCTCTGAAGGGCATGATCTGAGTTTTTGAAGCTTTCACATGAATTCTGTCATCAGGACCCACAATAATTCTCTTATAGTTTAAAATTTCATCAGCTGCTGAGCCAGGTATTGCAGGTATTGGCTGAATATGAGGAGAAGTTTCTTGTGGCGCGTCATGATGGTTTGAAGTGACTCGTATATGAAAAGAAGATGTCGAGTTGTCGGTCTTGTAATCATTCTTACTTTCGTTCAACGACACTAAAACAGGAATAGGCAGGCAACATTGTCAGAAATCAGTTCAGTTGGGTTGTTTTGAAAGAGAATGTCGAGGGCTTATGCGCCTTGGAAATAATGTACCTTAAACACATGTAGCAAATGCCTAAGCTTCACCAGAATAAATCACCAGCAATTAAAAATAAGGAGAAGAAACGGGTGTAAAGAGCAAAGAAATATGGGCAAAGAGTTGGCGAGCATTTCCGACCTCGTTTCTCTCGTTAACCAATGGAAATTTTACGTTCCTGGAGAACCAGAGATTTTACTTCCTTTTTTCTCTAAACTGAATTAACATACTTCTTTTGCTTCCTACCCCACCCAAGCCTCCTCCTCATGCTCCGGTGGCATTGGCACTCGATAAACTTGCGCTTTCATCAAATGAAATATTGGAATAAATAGTCGGTCTGAAAATGTGCGTGAGTCTGGGAACAAGTTGTGTCAAATAGGCCATTTCCGAGTTGCCCAAGCCTCTTTTTCAAAGCGAGGGTGAGTGCGAAGCCATTACTATAACAATGATTTTTTACTCTCATGCAAATAAAACTCATTTTCGCAAGGAAGGTTTTACACACCAACCACGTTGCTCATAGCCTCGTTTTGAAAGTGAGAATTTACGGAACTATTGCACCAGACTGCGCCATGGGACAAACAGAGTAATTTAACACAGGATTTACCGCATTCTCAATTGCAGCTTTAAAACCGGCCAGTAGAGTACTGTAAATAGTCCACTAAAAACAAGTAACAAGTTGAAATACGAAGGAGGCTGCTTTGGTTTTTTCCTAGCGTCATACGAAACACCAAGATAAAGCCTGATCTCAGGTTAATGATAAGTGACCGGGCCAGGGGCCCGTTTCTCGAAAGGTCCGGTAACTTTTCGGGCCCGAAATCAAATATTCAGATATAAATAAAAAGAATAAGAGCGCGGGTCCTGGCTAGAAAACTACTCCATTTTGTTTCATTAACTGATAGTTTTATCATGTTAGATGCAAAACTACTGAAACCGCGGTCTTTAATGTAAACGGCAACAGCTTACCGGGCCCGTTAATTATTGGGACTTTCGAGAAACGGGCCCCAGGAGAGAACCACTACGCTCTCAGTAAACAAAAAGATGAGTAAATTGAAAACTAAGAATCATTTCTTTAAAATTTCTTTTTCCTCCGTGGGAAGCAATTGATACTAACCTGAGTCCTTGTATGGGAATTCGGAAGATATTCCTCGAGCAATCGCAAGGAAGAGTACTAACCTAAGACTGAACGCTAACCTTAGACAGAGCATTTCTAGCGCAAATCAAGCGAAAGTTTTAAAGGTCAAGTAAAGCTTTCGAAGTAATATACGTTGGTCATTTATATCATTTGTTAAACAAAATGATTAATGCATGACGCTTGTTATAAGCCAAATAAGCGCATTACGCCCACAATTAAAAAGCAACTTTGTTTCAAAACAGGAAAGGGGGTTGAATCGAGATATATAGACCACTTTACAAATTATCATAGAAAAGACTGATTTATGCAAACTGAATTTTATTTTTGCAAGCTGCTATGAATCAAGTTAAGAATTAACCGGAAAAACGTTCTCCATAGCTTGTAAATGAATAGCCTCGTTCGTTTACTTTTTTTTAAACACCAAAGAGGTTATTCTAAAAAGAGTCGCTATTTTTTTACACTATTTCTTTTTTATCAAATTTAAAACAGAAATCAACGCGGTCAGGGCAACGCAGTATTCTTTCTAGTATGGATCCGCAACAATGTATATTTGATTACTTCAAAAGTAACTGAGTTCTGGATTATTTTGACAGTACGTTCTTGTACATTCTTGAATGAGGAAGCCTTTTAACGCTTTAGCAGAGTTATCGGAGCAAGTATTTAGATAATGCAAAGTTAACGCTTATTTCGTCACCAAGTCAGTTCACGGTTCAGCTGACACGTTCTGACTTTTCTTCTTCTTTCCAGATCAGTTAGGCATGGGGATAAAAAAGCGAGGATTTTTAAGTTAAGGAGTTTTTTTATTTCAATAATTTAAGTCGACATCCCAGCCTTTATTATATGTTAACTCGAACCGGCCGTTATTAGATGATAAGGTCTTTTTTTTCTTTTCTCCCTTCTTTCCTTGTTTCTTCCTGTTTCTTTCTTTCTGGCCTTTTCAAAAAAGTCGGTTCTGTTAGTACACAACACATTCAACATAGAGTCGCACTGTCTGAATGAAAGAAAAGGTCGGTTCTTTTCGTACACAACACATTCAACTTAGAGTCGCACTGTCTGAATGAAAAAAAAAGTCGGTTCTTTTGGTACACAACACATTCAACATAGAGTCGCACTGTCTGAATGAAAACACACACTCCCCGGGAAAAAAAGGTGATGATCAAACAAATAAAGGATAAACAGTCTGGTTATCTTTAGCTGTACGCTACTATTTTTGGATGAGTTTTGTCGATAACTTCAACAACTTTTACGAATACAAATAAAGACGTGATGCTCAATTTAAATGTTACGCAAGCGTGGGCGATGTTTAGAGTAAGATAATAAAAGATGTTTTGAGAATGACATCGACTGAAAAAGTGATATTTCCTTCTGGAGATTCTTATTGCCTAAAACATAAGATATACTTAAGGATGCGCTATACGCAGAACAATAGAAATACTCAGTTTAACGTGTAACGAATGAGATAAGCCCAATTTCCATGAAACGGCAGACAAAAACCTTTTCAAACAGCACAGAATACGGAACTCAAATGCTTTCGATAGGTATGCAATGCAAGGGGCTTTTTAACTTTTAAAACTTATTTGAAAATCGCAGATATTTAATTTGCGCACTAGCTTTTGAAGTTGTGATTATCGAATGTGAATTCGAAGGTTCAAGTATTGATGCTTGCTTAATTAATAAATCCAAACCGTCACTCTCTTCTTGACTATACTATACTGAGATCGATGAACAATAAACAACCTGACAGATTGTGAAATGTTGCGTACTTTCGGCGTTTTTCAGTTCGAACTTCCCGTTCATCGAAAGAAGGCAATTTCCTTTTTCCCTGTTGAAGCTTAAAAAATCCCGATTTTAATATACTTTTCAAAATTATACTTGACATTTCGGGTGTAGAGACCCCGTGTAGATCTACTTGCATGTAAAAGGGTGAGTTTAAATAAAAACACCTTTCAACTCCTTATGAATTTCTTGTCACAGATTTTAAGGCTTTGTGTTTGAATGAAAGAGCAATAAGAAAATCATATTTTATTGAAAAGGAAAAAAGGCAGAAATTATCATTATGCCACGAGATCCAGGCAAACATGTACAGTTCATAATAAAACCAGCAAATGAAAGAAAATTTGAGGCGCCCAACTAGCTCCGCACTGTACTGAGGAATCAAAAAATATAGTTCTGATTTAACCCAAAGGAACAGGGCCTGCATACATGACAAAAAGTCGTTTTTGTTATGCAGTCTAGGGCCTTTTCGGTGTGTAAAATACAGTACGTACTATTTTTTGGATCTAATTTGATCAACACGGCCCTTACGCTGGTTTGCATTGGACCCACGGGCTAAAACGGATCCCAGCGTGGACTGGAATAGGAATTTGATGGGGCTGTTTAGACTTAAATTGGGCTCAACAATGGTTCCAAGAGAGGCTTCGAATCCGACTTTGGCCGACAAGGCTGAATTGACACTTTGGAGTGGAAAGAGACTTGCAACTACAACATTTTTTTTATACTTTCCTTAATTAATCTTTATTAAAACTTGAGTAGTTTTCTATATGACAAACTGGCCTTGCTTTTTTTCATTTTTTAATTCAAACATTGCTTAAAGCCACCAACAGGTTGTCAGTTAAACATCACATAACATTGGACTTATTTAGCAGGATCAAAAGGAGTTCATAAAGAATTGCAAAGATGGCGTTTCATTTTGTTCTTAGTCTTTCATACAAGCTCTTTGGCTACATACATACCCCTTTCAAAACTGAATCTAGTACTAAGATTTTATACTGTCTTGTAATACGCTCACAAATATAAACGGCAATACCCAGTTCACAGAAAAATATTGTAACTTTCGTGAGGGCTTTAACTGCTGTAAGATTACAATTAAAAAAGTTAAATGATGTGAAGTATATGAAATAAATCATTTTTTTTTAAAAAGTTAAAGTTACCAATGTATTGTTGATTGAAGTTGTCACACGTGATCTGGTAGACTGCGTTTCCGCGTTTCTTTCGTAAACCTGACAGTTGGGTGTTGATGATTGGGCACTTCTCTCTATAGTGCATGTACGCTTCTTGGTGCTTAGTGTGGGACAGAGCTCGTGTGAGGGTAAGATCTGTAGCATTGCGTACTGAGACGTTTTCTTTTCCGAAAATGATGCTGATCCTGTAATTGATGAATCGTTCTCAAATGCAAGTACGGAATTTTAATCTGTAGTATGACCATTCAGTGTTGATAGGTTGATAACGTTTCTTTTAAAAGGCCTCTTGGGGCGCTCCGTGCACCCAGTACTAGCTGTTCTCTGTATGGCCCTTCCAGACGCACGAAAGATGTCGTGGAATGGGTTTTGGTCAGTGCTGTGTTGCTGATATTTGTGAGGAGCATCTGTGTTCGATGCATTTGCGCTCGTTGCGAATGAATTCGAAATTGACCTTGGATTTCTTGGGTGTAGAAGATCCTTGGTGGAGAATTAACGATTTCTTGGCTGTTTTTTGTTTTTGTAGAATCCAATGGCTAACCAAGTAACCAAGGTAGTACATTAGTTAACGCTCGGCAAGCGTAGTTTTTTTTGTAATTAAAAACCGATGAAAGGCATCTAGTTTTGTACACTTTTTAACTGTAAACAGTTTGTAAAGTTAAGTCTATATTTATGCTCTTGTCATATGAAACAAGTTCGCCCTTAGTGCCTCCATAACAATAATTTCAAGCAAAAAAATTGAAAAGATTGCTAAACGGCTAATTAGCAGGTAAATATGATATCAAGCCAATTAGCTGCAATTTATAGACCTTAACAACTATATAAGAAATCAAAGGGGGTTACAAGTTGGTAGTTACTAAGCAATTCACACAGAATAATGTCTTTGTCTTTATTATCTTATTTTGTACGTGGTTAATTGCCTACTCTGAGAGTATTTTCTGTTAACCGTAAAGAAACAAATACCAACCACTTAAGCCAAATAGATACTAGAAAACAAAAGAAGATAATGGAGTTAGTAGGGGGGCATAAATAATAGTTTGTAGTGGTCCATTACCTATTTCATGGGTTAAGGAAATCACTTAAAACCACTTCCACTGACTCCAGGTTTAAATCTTTGGAAACAATTTGCATTTCATCATGCTAGATTTCACAGAATGATACGCCAAAAAATTATCACTCAAGTTACTATGCAGCCATGTAGTACTATCGAATAAGATTGTGGGTGGTTTCTTACGAAATACCTAGCTTATGAAACATGTATCCTGTAAGGAAACATATCACAGTTTATTGTGTTCTTTGTTCAGCCTTTTGCATTGTCCTCTTCTCCTTTCTATAACAAAATGATGTGAATTTTCAAACTGCATCATTAAGTGCACATATTTTCAAATTTTGCAGCAATATCCTCGGAGAAAGAAATCTTGTTCCTCTATGAGTTTTCTAGGGCCTGAATAATATAAACCGCTAAAAAGAGCTACATTTTTTTCAGTCCAATTATGAACTAAGCCGAATTGTCTGATCCTAAAGTGAAACAACAATATTGTTCTCTTTTCAAGAAAACAATACCCGAAAAAGGTTACAGTATAGTCACACTGTTAATAGAGTTTGTAGGAGACAACAAAAAACAATCGAAGCTTCGAGTTTCATTTGGATTTAAGGTCCTCAACGGAAGTCTACTAAAAAAATAATTATCTTAACACTGAAGTGTGCAAAATAAAATATTAATCTGACATAATCTCAGTACAGAAGAGTTTGGTTATTATGTGGTAAACATTACCAAACCACTTAAAGAGAATCAAGAAGCTAAAGTACTTTGTCACCTTCCGTTTAATTGTTTTAACTGCAAACTTTGCAAAGTTTACCGTTGAGCAACATTTGCATCATTTGCGATCGACACTCTCTCGTTTACAGATGATAATATTTAAGATTTAGCCAGGGCTAAAAGCGAAGCTCACGTTAGTATTTATAGTTTACTCAGAGTAACATCGTGTAATGTTAAGCGGCGACGGCAAGGAAAACGGGCAAAAAAAAAGGTCAATAGGTCTTATTAGGAAAAAACAACTTTACACCTGCAGCACAGTTTTTAGTATATTTATTTGCCGTTGCTTCAGTAGCACGACTACGACGTGAAACTTCCAGAAACTCGCTAGTTACACGTTTTAGGGGGGAAATGTCGTATGTGTTCCTGTTCAATTTTTTTCTCACTTCGGCTCATTTTCACCTCGCTGGCCGCTAGCATTTCTTTATTTTCTCACCGCCGCGAAAATATTGTCATGTTTTTATTGCAAACGAAATTGGTCTCCTTTTTTTATCTCTCGTTCTATCTCTTTCTCTGTTATCCTCGTCAATGCAGAAATGACGACGAAAGTCGAAAGAAAGACTCGGCTTTGTTGTTGTTTAATTGTTCCCTCTAAAAGTCCGGGTGGCCATGCGATTTACCACCTAAACGCGTGGGTGCTTGAAATGCAAAATTTCTCCACTGCGTACGAAGGTACGGAAGATTTTTTCAGAACTAAAATTTATTGGATGTACAATCGAACCACCGCTAACGATCACCTCTCTCAGAACGACCACCGCTCTACGACGGCCACTTTTTTGGCTCTTGCGGACAAAAAATCATACATGACTCTTGTATAAAAACTCTCTACAACGGCAACTTTCTACTGTCCCCAAGATGGCCGTTGTAAAGAGGTTCAACTGTAAACTGTAGATAACCAAATTTTCTTGCCCATGGTGCTCCTTTGAGCGCTCGCGAGAGCTCCGCTATGAAATCAAGTGGTCGTTAGTTATAGCTTGCCATTTAATCGTAATTGCGAGTTTTCTTCATTATTTCCTTTATCTTCTCAACAGAAATGTGTCGAGGAAGAAGTCTCATCAAATGGATTGAAAATGGCATTCAGATTTCGTATCAATATCGCATTGACAAATGAGGAAGTAACAAAAACAAGACAAAATAAGAAATAAAATAATAACAATTTTTTGAGCGAAACTGACTAGCCAAGCATTGCCTTGCAGTCTTAGGGTCGAACAATAATACCGTTATCTCCTTTGTTTACAATAAGTGTGAATTCAGTTCTAAGTACTGGCAATTATATTTAAATAACTGAACCAGAAGATTTATCATGGTTATGACTCAGTACAAAATGATGTCCTTTGTTTTTTGTTGGTATCGCCTACCCGTTAAGTACAACTTAAACAGGATTGCCCCCATAATTATTTTTATTTCTTTTGTTTACTTTTATTTCAGCAAATCAGTTCAAATGAAGGAGATTTAACGGGTCGTTTCTGAAAGCATTGATTTTTTGACTTTTTTTTCAACAGTCGATATCTTAAAAGCTCTTTTTGTTTCACGGAGTATGGCCATGGGGTGTAGTGAAATTTCTCAAGCGACTGTTTTAATGGACGAACTTTATCGATTGTCCTACAACACGGGGCCTAGAATTTGTATCTTAAACTTGCAACTGCGCCAGTAAGATGGAGGCAAGAAATATAATTTACAAGGTTTTTAAGTAAAAAGTTAGTCTTTCATCTCGACTGGAAACTGGCAAGTTACGATCTTTCGCGAAAAACCTTTGTTCGCGTGTGGCCTACTTTTGTCCTGACTGTTTAAGACAACCGATTTTCAAAGCTAGTGCTATGAAAGGAAATTGGCCCAAATAATGCTATATATTCTTGCGACAGTACGAAAAGAGACCTTTTTGGCTTACGTCACTGGACGTAAACCTCCAGTCATTCATTTCCCAAATCCTAAAGTAAAAGGTTCTAATTACTGGATTTCTGGATCGTTTTGAACCTCTGTTAATTGGATTTGTTCATCATGATTTTCCTAAGAAATCGAGCACTTCACTTTCCATATATACATTGACAAGTGAATGTTTTCTTATCCGTCTCATCTGTGTAAATATAACCTCGTCCTGATCACTTATGTCTTGCTTGATATTTGTCTCATAGCTAACACCTGCTTTCGAGCGGTTAATGCAATCAAAAGAGCAGTACAATTCATTTATCAGGATCGATTAGTTTGAATGGATGTTGCATGGTTCAGCAGGAGACAATCGGAACAAAAATAAGGTTTTAATGAGCCATTTTGTAACTACAAGGAAAAAAAGACTCAGTGGACGAATTATGGAGAATATTTCGAAAAAGCGAGAGTTCTGACTAGAAATCAGGATTCTACTGTGCCAGTGATTCTGTTGTAGTGAGCCCAGAGCAAGCTTAAGGACGGTGGCCTTCAATTTTGTGGAAAAGTTTCGATTGGCTTATTGCTAAATGGAAACTTTGAAATCATTGATTGAAATCATAGAGTTTCAACAAGCAAATGATATCTCACGGTTAAAAATGAGCTTATGTGATTATGCTACAGTCAAGCGGCGAATCAGCAACCGTGATCATAGAGCCACTTTGGCCAAGGTTTATTTCATGATCTTTGATAAGTTAATCTTTTTCGCAACGAATGCAATTGGAGTAAGAGCATTCGAGAAATTTCCGAGGTTGTGAGAGATAGATAAACTTTTCTGAGATTCCTTTCAGGGCGGTTTCTGTTAATTTTACATTCTTAAACGTTATCGCTTAATCTGAAGCTAAGATTGTCGAGAGTTATTCATTTATTCAGTGTTTTAATTTGCTCCTCTTTGAACTTAGGGGATCTTTTGTTTTTACCATATTGTACCTATTTTTACTGAATTTGATACCTAAATTGTGTACGCAGGAGGTAAAAAGTAATTTGTTACAAATGTTCAATTGCACTACATTTCTATTTATAGAAGACAGTTAAAGATGGCATTAGCAGGTCCTCAAATAAGTATGGATCTCCTCAAAATAGTAACTGATATATTTGGGGCAACCTTTATCTCTTTGTTGGTTCAATTTTGATTAGTATTAGTTGAATTAATACTTGTTTCCTCAGATAAGACTCTTACAAAAAACAAAAACAAAACAAAAAAAACGGTTG
>BOPM01000336.1:126685-146733 GCA_022179025.1 Porites australiensis | reverse complement strand
TTTGCTTTAGTTTTGTTTACCCCAGTTCATTTAATACTGTATATTTTTGTTGTCATACTTCTAGCAACATAACGTTACTTAGAACCCTGTAACAATTAGCAGTCTTGTTTTAAATGTGAGGTGTTGTATTCTAATATTGTCTGCAGAAAAGGTAATGTAGAACAAACCAACCAAGGTGTAAAGACCAGCATTTGAAAAAAATTGCATTTTTCTATTTTTCTTTACCTTTTGAATCGTCTGAATAAAGACTACATCTTGTTCGTAAGATTTACCTAGTAACGACGGAGATACTTGTAAATGAGGGAATAAATAATGCAATTAACTTAGTGGAGATTTTCTTAATGATCATTTAAAAAGGAAAAGAAAAATTACCCATTAGAAAATGAACATTTTGCTTAGTGGACTTGAAAAATTGACTGTTAAGCTAAAAGCGGCGAACGTCAACGATGGAATTTTGAAATCAATTTCCAGGAAGTATAAAAAAAACCATCATTGTCTAGGCAGCGAGGAAAGTTTAGCGATTTGCAAACGCTAAAAAAGCAATTATCAGTTTCGCATATTAATGAAATTTTCTCTTTAACGCAACCTCACAAGTTTCTCGCGAAGAAACAAAAAAAATCACCACAATTAGGTTTTAATGCCTCAGCCGCTGCCCAGTTTAATTAGTTCTGTGAAAGTCAACCAAGAGAACGGATCATCGCAGCTCACCCTCCGTGCTGTGCAGCAGTCTAGAAGAACTTAGCAAGTAAGTACCGCACGACTATTTCAGATGTGGCATTGGTTGAATATTTTTCTGCTGATCTAATTGACAATTTCGAACTGACAATGCTCTCCTAAATTCTTTTCCAGGGCTTTCAAAATGCCAAAAGCTTTTCTCGTAAAGAGTCAGTCCAAACCAGTCACAGAAGACAATTATCTGAACGTTACGCCTACAGGCTCTATTAAAGGTGAGATTTTGTTCCATTCTTTATAAAGTTTTATTACTTTTTTTATCACATTATTTTGGAAGATACTTTAAGTGGAAATATTACTTACGAGCCCCATTTACAGATTACTTTTTTGCCGTGATTTGCAAAAATTCTATGGTTAGTCTTACCTAAGGCCGCCTTTGCTTCATCCTTTCAACCTCCAAATCCGAACTGCAGAGTCTGCCATACTTTTAGTGTTCTAGATCACTTAAGAGATTCTACTAATAGGAACACAAGTTGGCAAGAGCATACCGCAAATACCAATTCTTTGAGCTTATTATTCTGCATTAGAGAGGTTATTAAACATCACTATTTCTATATAGTTTAACCTTAAACATACGGGATTGTATTTTTCAAATAGTTTTTCCGTAAAATTCTTTAGAAATATATAGCAATAATATGAACACTTTGCATCACGTATCACAACCGCCTAAAAACTTAACTCAGATTTGAGCTCAAAGGCACATTGTCAGGTAAAGTGAGTCTAACTTTTCTCTGATTTAGTAATATTCGCTTCCCTTATCATTATTGCGCAACTCGTCATTCTCATCCCAGTTTCGCAACCTTATCTTTTGTTATATCATCTAGAGATGTCTTTTGTTTAATTTAAGCCTTTCTATAATTGTATCATTGTAATTACAGTTAAATTTGCATTTTTATGGTTAATTAGTGAATACCGAGAAATTTGCAAAGGTTGACCGAAAAGCGCATTTAAAAGCAAAACGAATAACCCACCGTAAAACGTTAAGTATTAAATTTTCAGTATATTAAATAACAGAAGATGCAAATGTCTTATATTAATTATGACAAGACTTGACACATTCCACTTTTAAATTATCTCGAATAATCTGGAAAGTTAGACCTCGTCCCGTCTTATAGCTTCAGTCGTTAATTAGCAGAACCAAAACTAAATTGCAACTCGCATAGTCCGAAAAACGAACTGATTTTTTAAGAAAACTGGCAAAATACATTCTTGGAACGAAATCAAAGTCAACGTCGTTTCCAGGGTTCTCTCCTGCCCGTCCCTATGAGTACGAGAGAGAACCTGGAAACGAGGTTGAATTAAAGCTCACAACAATAGCAGAAGTCCCTACGCACATTATTCTCGTGAACCGAACCACTCCAAGAAGAATTTTAAGCCGAAAAACATTTTTTGACCAATTAGAAGCAGAGTCCTTTATGACAAGTCAGAGGCAAGATTCTTCTGGCCAATCAGAATTACATTTTAAAAGAAAAATCAACGATAAAAAAGTAACACGACGTTTCGATGACTCCATGTCATCATTATCAAATGCGAAGGAAATTAGCATGAATTGGTGATATATATACAGAAAAAGAAAGTGTCAGGAATATGTAAAGTTAAATTGAGGCTCGAAAATGGAGCAAACTAACAATTAAATAAAAAGTTTCGCCCGGATGGAGTCCGCTTGAGTGTTTAATGTAGGTCTTTTGTTTCTGATGATAAGCATTTCGAAGATCAAACACTCAATTACAAGCTTCCCTCGGCATTTCTTGAGAACCTTAAAGTTTGTGTTAAGATTCATCCGTTTTAAATTGTGTTTTTCCAAGAAATGCTTGCTAATAACGGAATGTTTGTGTTCCTCTACACGCTGATGGAGGTGACGGCACGAGTAACCGATATAATTTATATTTGCATCGCACAAATCACATTTGAATTCATAAACAACATTCTGAGGGTTCACTAGCTTAGGCTTTAATTCCGTTTCTCGTAGATCATCGATGATCTTTTTGCCTACAAAAATTAGCTGCCAAGGGTGATTGATCTTCCCTCCGGGGTCGCACAACTGTCTTTTTATTTATTTGTTAGTTTGCTCCATTTTCACGCCTCAATTTAACTTTACATATTCCTGACACTTTCTTTTTCTGTATATATGTATCACCAATTCATGCTAATTTCCTTCGTATTTGATAATGATGACATGGAGTCATCGAAACGTCGTGTTACTTTTTTATCGTTGATTTTTCTGTTAAAATGTATGTCGAAATCGATCGCTATTAACCAGAATTAGCTAGGAAAACATGTGCTTCTAGAACTGGTTAGGAAAGAGCCTAGAGCGCATGCCCAGGAACGTTCCTGTTTTCCCTGTTTTTCAAAAATAAAATAATCTCGAGACTTAGCAATGAGTAATACATTTCTTTTGTATTCTTCCCCAAGCTTCGTTGTATGAATTTTAATGACATGTATATAGTATGAATTTTAATGCCGTGTATATCGAAAAAGGTTTATTGCAGGTTGCGAAGTTCCGGTATGCGCCATCCTCGGAGACCCAGGGGCCGTCAGTCGGGTCGGGAAAAATGGTGGGACGAAAGTTTTCAAGTAAGGGCGGAAGAGCCCCTGGGTACCGACTCTCACCGAACTATTTCCAAAAATTCAAGCGGATGCCGGCTCCTGATTGGGCACAAAAAATGCTTTGTATTATTGTGCCCAATTGGCGAACAGTTTCTCCTGAGTTCTTTTCGTGAGTTCGTACACGACGGCTATTGTCTCGCCACACTTGCCCGGTTCGTTCACCAAGCTTCTGCGTACAAGGAAAACTTTTATTTTCAACTTTCCTAACCAGAAACAAAGGAACTACCGATGAGCTGAAAAAAACGTTTGGGTTACTATCAGCAAGAGCAATTGAATTTGCCCTGAGAATATTCTGTTTTTGACGGATCACAATTAAGATGCAGCGGCGATGAGAAATTCAAATAAGTAATAGCTTGACAAGGCAAAACAACAACTTTCCACGTGCATCATGCTTTTTTGTACATTTCTCTGCCGTCAACTGCACGACTACCCGTGAAAATGCCTAATTTCACGTTTTGTGAAGGACGTAAACAAGCAAAAACAAAATTCATTCTCTTCATGAACTTGGATATTCAGCTCCAGAAGAGTTCGCTTGCATTTGACAAAGAGACTACAAAGTAAGCGAGTTGAATCAGATGGGGATTTTATATCAAACTGAAAGTTTCCTGACTGCGTGCATTTCTTTGGTGCATAACCTAGTAAGACGCTAGACAAGCCGTGATCGAGACCATAGCCGTCATGTACGAACACACGAAAAGAACTCATTGAGATGTGTTCGCCGATTGGGCACCATAACACAAAGCATTTTTTGTGCCCAATCAGGAGCCGGCATCCGCTTGAATTTTTGGAAATGGTCCGGTGAGAGTCGGTGCCCAGGGGCTCTTTCGCCCTTACTTGAAAACTTTCGTCCCGCCTTTCCTCCCGACCTGACTGACTGCCCCTGGGTCTCCGAGGATGGGTATGCGCAAGAAGCGAAATTCCACTTTCTAGATTTATCTTTTGCTTTCTTCACTCATGCATTATCTTTTTCTTTTTTTGCTTGGGATTCAAGACAATAATAAATGAAATGATATGTGTGGAGAGAAGAATACAGAAAAAATTCTGAATTACAGATGGGAATTGGACCACGACCTTTAGCCTGCGAAAACATCCGTTTCTCCTTGCTCTTCGCCGCTGGGGACGTTTCGCGCGGAGGAACGTCTGCGACTCAGCGACAGAAATTCCATACTGATGACGTAAAATCTGTCCGGAATCCGGCCAGAAGCGCTGAATGGTCGACAGAGTAGTTACATTGTTTTAGCTATTGTTTACGAATCGAATGACAGACAAAAGACAAAAGGCCACAAAGGTCAAATGTAAACGCGAAGAATCTCTAACAAAACAGTCAATACTTGTGGAATATAGTCTTCTTTAGAAGAAGCATTTGAGTTTTGCTGGAGCTCGTTGGCAGGTGAACACAACACTTTACCAGAATCTAACAGAAGACACGCAAAATTGGACAAATTTATATTTGGAACCCCATGACTAACGGATTTATTATGTAAACATTGACTTGCGTCGTCAGTATGGAATTTCTGCCGCTGAGTCGCAGACGTTCCTCCACACGAGACGCCCCCAGCGGCGAAGAGCGAGGAGAAACGGATGTTTTCGCAGGCTACACGACCTTCCGTGCAATAGTTGGATGCTCTAACCACTGAGCTACTGATAACTCAGTGGTGAGCAGGTCAATTGTGGGCTGACATAACTACCGCATCGCGCAGTCACGTAAATACTCTATGAGCAATGAATAATAAATGAAATGATATGTGTGGAGAGACAAGGTTCTGAAGGTTCACGACAAGGTTTTATTTTCGGTATAAATGTTTTGTCGAAGGCCCCGAAGATACTGAATATAAATATTTGAAAGAAAAGGGTTGGTAGAGCAACAAGATTTGCATTGAATTTTCTAGTCAACTATACATTTTTTGTGAGTTTTTCTCCGGCCATTTTGATTTATCAACGGTTGTCTACCGATGACGTAATTAGTGGTACATGGGACAAGCATCACGCACGGGTGGTTTAGGAGTGAATGGGTTTCATAATTGACTTATTAGTAGCGGGAAAAGCAATTGGTTTACGAACTTATAAAAAAATGTTCATTTCAATTTTTTTTTATGTCAACAGCTTGTGTGTCAGAGCGCGACTCAGTTGCCTTGATGGATGGAGAGCATCCATTGATTGCGTACTCGGCGTTTTCTGCAATCGACCGGCACCCCAGCATAAACCATCCTAGCAAACCAAATTCATGGCACCCATACTACAGCCAAATCACTGATTTTCAATGGCAGACACCTAGCGTGCCAGCAACGCATCTTCTCTTCCGGTACCAGCCACGTGAGTCGGTTATATGCTGCCCGGTTGGTCGCAAGTACGCCTTCGAACCAACATCGTCTGAAGGTGAAAACAACTGTCACGAAATGTGCTGTGAATTGTATCCTAGAAAACGGGTCTCTGGCCAGGCATCCATCCCAGCTAAAGATGCTACAATCAATTATCGACGAGTCCTTGTACACGAAACGGATGTCTGCGTTAAGCATGAAATAGATGAGGACCAGGAGGCCTTTCAAAGCGGGCCACCAGGAGTTGATAACAGCCAATCAGCGCTCGCGTCCTACTCGACGCAACTCTTTCCCAGCAACAAACAATTGAAGACTGGGTCAAGTGTATCTGTCATCTCCTGGACTCCTAACCAGGCTTCCTGTAAAGAGTGCCCCACCAAGATTTCCCAGGCCTTCACTCCACCAGTAAACAAATACAGCCAGTTGAACGAGTGTGTAGATCTAGAAGGGGGCAAAAAGCTATCAACCGTCGAAGAGATGGCCAGTGAGCGTCAGTCGCAAGAGAAGGTTACGGAAGTGTCCAACAACAGTCTTAGTGTAAACTGTGTGGATCAAAAAGCAAATGGCTGGTTGGAAGCCACACATTTTCCTGCATCAGTACCTACTCGGGATCAAGACATGTCAGTTGATGGTCATCACGATCGTCCAAAGTCCAAATCCAAGCACGTGTGTGATGAGTGTGGCAGGACATTCACTCGCTCCAGTACACTGCTCACCCACAAGCGCATTCACACTGGAGCCAAACCGTACGTGTGCCAGCAGTGTGGACGCGCCTTCAGACAGCTGGGTAACCTATCCCGTCATCAGCTTACCCACACAACGTCCAAGCCATACGTTTGCAAGCAATGCAACAAGGCCTTCAACCGCGCCTCTAACTTGCACACGCACATGCGCACTCACTCTGATTACAAGCCCTTCTGCTGCGATTTCTGCGGCAAGCGGTTTCACCAGAAAGTCGACATGAAGATTCATCGCTACACTCACACAGGTGAAAAACCACACAAGTGCCAGAAATGTGGGCGGGGATTTAAACAGCTGACACACTTGACCTACCACATGAGGACGCATTCTGAGGTACGCATGTACAAGTGTGAGTTCTGTGGCAAGGGCTTCAACCAAAAGGGGAATCTGAAAGCACATGTGTACCGCCACACGGGTGAACGACCGTTCAAGTGCGACATATGTGGTAAGGGGTTCACTCTGGCATCCACGCTGAATACGCATAGGAGAACGCACGCCCCTCATAAGCCATTCAACTGCCTATTTTGCGAGAAGGCGTTCTATCAGAAGAATGCTCTGAAGTCACATTACATTGCATCACACCCCTTCACTGGAGGAGTTTCTTTGTTGTAAAATGTTACTTGGGCGAGAACTTAACATAGCCAAGTATTTTATGCAAATTTTAATAAGGTTTGGGTCGTGGAAAAATAGAAAATATCAAAAAGGTATACGGTGTATGTCAGTACTTGTATACATGTATAAAAAGAAAAACCTTATGAGTTTTTATAAAACGCAACCTCTTCCCCTATTTCGGATGAAAACGTACTGTAAGCCACAAGCCATATAGAAATTTTCAGTCTGCTATACATTTTATGATACAGGTTGATGATATGTGTTCTGTACTAAGAACACATATCATCAAACTGAACTGTTTCTCGTTTCATTGTAATAAAAGTAGCCATCAGCTGTACTTTAATTACTTTACCTTATGTTGTAACATTTCTCTTTTTTCTTAGAAAACTCTGTTAGCTGTAGTTTAAACAACAGCATATTTTCTTATCGTTTTCCTGTATGTTTGTGGTTGGTAAATAAAACTGCCAAATTTAAACTTTTTTGATGTGGTCTGAAGATAATTTGTTTTACAAAAGCAAGAGAGACGAATAAGATCATTATTGACCAAGGCCTTGACCGCTGGCTTAGCGAGACTAGCGTGGATCTCTGCTCAAGCGGTTTTAAATGGTTAGCAACAGGCCTAGGTAACATCGGATGAAGCCAGATTGTTTCTGTCAATAAAATTACATGAAGAACAATTAAGTCCGACTTAACTGTGTAGTATAAAATAAAATAGATAAACAGTTACTCTTTTTCCGACCTGCTACGAAACTTAGTGCCGCGAGTCGCACACACAAGACCGTATGCCCTTAGAGCAGGAGAAACTGTTTCTGTGCCTGCCTCCTCAAGAACTAACAGATTTGGACATTTTTGCACCATCAAATACCAGAATCACGTTTAAAATAGCGAAATGTGATATGTCTTAACATTCACAGTTATATATATTTGCGTGTCATAATTCCGAAGTATTTGTATGTAATTAATGACCCGCCTTGTAATTCATTTTATGCTGCAAAAAGGTTCAATAAACGATCATTATTTATTTATTTTTTTATTTATAACAGAACTGGGAAGCTTTGAACCCGAATCATTTGCTTTACAACCTAAATCCATATCCACTACACAATCGAAGAAAAGCTGTCAAATCCAGTAATGTATAAAATATACATGTGCTCATGCCGTATTTGAAAGCTAACCATTTCCAGTTCAGTTCTTTACCCTAATCACTGCAGATCTGTTCTTAACTCTCCGGTATGTGTTCTCTCCATAACTGGCGCCCTGCGCTTTTGTTTTTTTAAAGCAATTCTAGAAGGTTGGCGGTGTTCTTTTCCCGCCAGTTTCGTGACGTCAAGAGAATAATGCATTGGTGTCCAATCTGGCCTCACCCGATGCTAACCGTTTGAAGTTCCTGTTCCGTCCCTCTCTTTTTCCTTCTACTGATTCAACATGACGGGTGACGGGTTCCTGGAGTAAGGGCCCGTAATTTGATTGAATTACCGGCCATAATGAAGCAGGAGGATAGAGGAGGGGGGAGCGGTTTTGCACTTTGGGGGTTGCAGGTAACAATAGAAAACCCTGGATACCCCAGTCAGTACTTCCGACTTAAACGAGGCAATCCGTTAACAAAATACTTTTTTTTTTACTTGGTAAAACACACTGAAGATGTTTAAAACCATAGATTCGAAATTCAAATCGCTAAACAGACAGGGTCTATAGCTTTCCTCCCCTCCTCACGAAGACGGCATTCGTTCATTTCGTTTTTGCTTTCTTATTTAAATTGTCGATCCCGCTGAGGTTTAAAAAATAATAGCCCTTATTTACAGGAGAAAACAAGAAACTGAAGGATTCTGGAAGATATATTTTTTATTTTTATTTTATTAGCTTCGCCAAAAAAAAAACAAACAAACAGACAGACATAAAGAAAGAACGTTGGCAGAGACACCGCAACAGCTGCGGCCAATTACGTAGTATAGTAAAACGACGTCACCGTGCAATTGTCTACTGAATCTTTGCGGCTCAAGGGCCAGAGTGTTGCCCATGTACTGACTCGACTCAAGTTCTTACCACACGCGTTTCCATAAAAAGTCGAAGAAAACCGGTAACGAGCCAGGCGTAGGTGCTTAAAAGGAGCCACTGCATTCCGTACAAGGTTACAATTGGATCAATTTTACTCTAAAATCCTCCCTAAAAAGTTAAGGTTCGCACACTAAGACCTACGTAATTTACCTCTTTATTTCGTATTTGAAATCTTAAATACACCATTCATCTTTGTGGCTTATATTTAATTAGTACCACGTTAGTATTTTACTTTATATACAGTCACATTACACAAAATACGTAACTGTGTACATGTTTGCTCCATTTACCCTGACTCGTCCCCAATCGTCTCTCACAACCTCCCTAGTGGCGCGCAGGGTATGATGGGAAGGAGAAAAGCGAGGGAGAGTCTCCTCTCTTCTCCCTTCCCACCACACCCTGCTCCCGCCGTGCGCGTTACGCGAAGACGATTGGGAACGAGTCAGCCATTTAGTCCTCTTAAACGTCACTGATAAAGTAAAATTTTCTCAAATACCAGCAGGAGGGCGCCTAAACTTAAAAAGTAAAAGGAAGTATTCGTGAAAGCTTTCATGACAGATGAAACTAATATAAGCTTATATATATGCCCGTTTTAAGTATGCGTCCACAGCTCTTCGTACACATTCACAACAAACTCGAAACTGGACCGTTGAAGGTGTTTCAAACAGTAATATACACCTGATTCAATATAGGTTGCTTTAGCATTGGGCAAATGCGCGCTGGGAAGCTATTGCTTGGCGGTCATTCAAGGAAATCATTGTAGTGAGATTCACGTATGCCCAAATCCCAATGCCCAAATCCCAATGAACAATTGTCAAAGCAACCTTTATTGAATTAGGCGTTTACACAATTCATTTTTCCATATCATAGGCGAACTTTGGCAAAATGTTCAAAACTTTGCAGGGAAACGGTAACCACCCACTTGCGGCTCGTGACTCCACTTGAGTTTTGAACATATCGCGTCATTTCCACGGTCGATGAACAGCACGGACCATGGAAAATTGTAGTTGATTTGTTAAACAGAAACAGGCAGACTAAGAATCACTGACCTGTTTCCGGGCGTGAATCGTGGAAATGTGAACGTGCTCACTGAATGAACACTAAAAATGTACAGTATATACAAGATGACATTATCTTTTTTTGTTTTATAACTCCAAATACGCCAAGAGTCGAACTTCACATTTCACCAAACTTAATACTAATGATCAAAATCTATTGCGCTCACTCATCCGCGGTAGGTTAATCACAAGTGAAGTTCCACGTTTGGCGAGGGCCTTGGCTTTAATTTAACTTTATTTATCTCCTTTCGATAGCCTATTACTTTATTAGGTTTTCAACCAATCTCAGACACATTTACTTCAAAACGTTTCTCGGTGCCTTTGCCTGAATACGAGTTTGCTAATTTTACTCAACACTGAAAAACAGACGGGGACACACGAATGCGCAAGACAGTGACTTAAACTCAAAGCTTAACTCAAAGCAAAAGATTCTAATGGCATGTCTGAAATTGCAGTTCAACTTAATAGTGGGAAGGCAACTTAAATATTGCAAAAGCAGACCACTTTCTGAGACACATTTGTCAAAATATCGAGCTCATGACACATCATTTTGACTCGTTGTTGAAGACAGGAGAAAGACGTAACGTGAAGTAGTTAATACAGATTTATAGCAAAGTCTTCACACTACGTGTCTGAAATTGTTCTTCACCATAAATTAAATACCTTTTTCGAGAAAAAAATATATAACATCTTCAAGCACACTCTTCTAAAATATGTGACCACCTAGCTGGATGAGAGCTAGATGGCTTCCATGACAATTTCACCTAACAGACATTGCAGTCTAAGGCAATTTAGTTCCCAGACTCCTCTTCCTTCCTCCTTCAAAGAGAGGGGACCATGGCAACTAGCCAGGTCTTGACTCGTACCACCTGACCATATACTGTAATAAGGCATATTTCATTTGGTAAAAACATTGCCAGTAAAAACATTGCCAACTAATATTCAGCCCACATTCGGTAATTTGTGCTTACTTTTTGAAATGAAATGAAATATGCATTAGGACTTAGGGAGACAGGCATAAACAGTTGATGCAACAAGCAGCTGTGAATCCATAACACTCTAACAAACCTGATATTCCAAACAACATGAACTTCGTTAAAAGGTTTATTTTGTTAGGCGCACTATCAAAAATGAAGATTACTAATCTACAACTGAAAAGACAATAAACTTGCTCGCTTAATTGTTGGTTGCTTTGTTTGTTTGGTTTTTTCAGTGGCATTTCAGTAGCCTTTGAATTATGGAATTGCATGATACAAAACAAAAATCTTATCAGACCATTATTCCCCTACTGTAAATTGCCGCTAATAAGCCCCGCCATTTTTTTGCCCCCCAGTTATAGACAAGCTTACCTGTAAACAAAACCTTGTCACACTCACCTCATCTTATTATAACTACCCTCCAAATTTATTGAAATGAATTTAAAAGAACATCAATTATTTTGATCGGCACTGCTAGAGCTTGTTTCAAAGTGCTTCCGGTTATAAGACCCCTCCGAAAAAAGCCCCTCCATTTATTAGTCTTTCTAAAACTCCTTACGAATATGTACAAGGTCAGGGCTTATTCGCGGCAGTTGATGGTATCTGTGTTACGTAGGTACACTAGAGCTGTTTGGTACTCCCTCAGTCCTTTTTGTTGTACCCTGATCCACTACTATCTCAGGCACTTCATCCACTGCATTCACTGGACTAACAGGACTGTCTGGATCCTTTCCCTCTGGTCCGTCTAGTGATGGCCAGCTTGTTGTTTGCTCCAGTTTTTGTAGTCTCTCATTAAGAGCCTTGAGTGCCTTTTGCCTAACAGTATAAACGATAACTTTAGGATCATTTAAGAAAGATATGTACTGTATATACTCTTTGAGCCCTTGATAATGCTTAAGTCAATCTCTATAAACTGAACCAGATGGGTCATGATTTACGGTCGTTTGGACTACGACTCATTTCGTCAACGCTTGATGAAAAGCGGAGGTATACACATGCCGTGTATAAGACATTTTCGTGTCATGGCTGAAAGAAAGAGGTATAAAGATGTGAAGCGCTCATTTCGTTTCGCAAACGAAACAAATACAACGCTAGCGGAAGGGAAGTCGGGGAAACAACGCGAAAGCCAAACGACCGGTCACACAGTTCAAAGACGCAAAATAATTCATGGCATGCGTCCCATAGGATGCAAAGATCGATCGACCGATCTGGACGCGTTTTTGTAGAAATAACCTGTTCGTGTAATTTCTGTGGCAGTTATTATGGCTGATGTTTCTTTTATGTATGTACAGTGTGGCACTTCGAGGAAATGTAGTTGTAGGCTTTTATAACATATACATTTTTTATTTTACTGGGGGTGCATTTACATTTCATTCAAAGACTAACACCGAACATGACTCAAAGTAAGCAATAATAGGAATAAAATTAAAAGATGTTCATGGAAACCTGATGAACATTTGGTGTTTAAGGGTTTACACACTTTGATTTGGATGATCTAACTGGATTCCACAGGTTTGTACACAGTACCTTCTTCTTTCAGCATCAACAGGATCCATTCCAGGTAAGCTGATTGTAATGGCTGATGGTGCCCCCACATCATACGTTCTGATCGGTTTGTGACACACTTTCAGACGGACCAGAGTGTTAAATATAATGGTTGAAAGTGTATTAACTGGTGATCTGTTTTTACAAAGAAAGAGGAACTTCACTCATAAAAATTAATGCAAGTGATGAAACCATTTTGGACAACCAAGAAAGTCAGAGGGTGAGGTACTTTGTTAACAGCTTAAAAAACCGGGTATCTTAAAATCTCTGAAAGATACTTTGGTGAAAAAGTTGTGTGCCGTTACTTAACTCTAGAGCCCTAACTGTCTTTTCCCCGTTTTTATGCTAGAGACATTAAATTCGTCTGAGAATTTAAAGTCATCTTAAACGTTCAGTATGAAATCGGTAAATAAGACAGAGGCATTTACCGTCTGACGCCCGGGGGCGGGGGGAAATCCCATATGAAAGGGGCAGGGATTCTCGTCGGAAATTTTGAATTAAACCCCTAAAGGAGACCAATCTGTGCGTGGCCCAACCTTTTTTTGACCCCTAAAAGCGATCATTTTAAACTTTGATTACATGAATCAAGTAAATAAAACGAATTGAAAATATACAATTTTTTAATATTCCTTCAAGAGCAACCCTAAAAGAGACCTTAACGGCTAAATATAATGGCGTTTTGCCCAGAACACCCTCAGCGAGACCAAAAGTTCTAGTCAAGAGGACCTCTCCTTTACATTGTGCCATACACCAAAACGTTTGTATATGAGACATAATAACGATCCAGCATTGCAAATGAAAGTTTGCTTACTGTGCAGCTTCCGGAAAGAAACTTGCGCAGGAGAAGCCTTCACTCAGGTCTCCCTTGACTCCTTTTCCACGAGGCTGGTAAAACCTCAAATACGCCCAGCCAATGAGAGTACCAGATAAAACCATAACCAGAAGAATAATAGGAAGGACACCGATGATACACAGAATACTGTAAACAAGGACAACTATTGATGGAACATGCTGAAAGAGAAAACAATAATTGAATCAAACTTGATCATGAAACTTGAACATGAATGTCACCACTTGGGCTGCTGAGCGGACCACAGTCAATCCTGTATTCAGGGGCACCCAGCGACGGTTCCCTCCCAAATACATTAAAAACACTTTTGAGGCTATCCAGAGTACTTTAAGATCTCTAGAAATGCATTATAAGCGATGCATTAAAATTTGCATCTGTTCTCTGTATCTGTTTGGTGATCCTAGGGGAACTTGAGTCTTCGAAATCACAAGGGCCTCAGTATTATTTTCTCGAAAGTTTTAGAGGCAATTTCATGTATTACGAAAGTGAGAATTTTTCTGATTTCTCTCTCTAACATATTTTTTTGAATCCGAAAATTCTAGGTTTTCTTTTTTCTACGAAAAATAGCCCAACCTAGGGAGTGAAATGTGAAAAAAAAATTAAACTTCAGAAAAATCGTAGAGAATTTATTAGATAGGCTTCGAAAATTGTACATGAGTGAAACGGTCATCTAGAAATATTTAGCCGTCCTCAAGTAAGAGAAAATTCTGGGTAATATTTGCTTCTCCGAACAGATGTTCTGCAGATTACAGTCGTTTCCTTGGGGAATGGCTTAGTGGCCGTTTAATACAGGTTTGACCAACCTAAGACTTAATCAAGACAAAACTAATAATTAGTTTTGTCTTGACTAAGTCTTAGGTGTGTGGCGGTTACTTTTTTTGACACAAGAAGAGGCACACTTTAGACTCACTAGTAACTTTGCGGTCAATCTGCCACGGGATATATAATTATTATTACACTGTACAAAATTATAACAAGTGATTACGACTTTTACTTCAGTGTCATAATTACTATGGAGACACAATCAGTGTACATCTGTACATTTACAAGGTGATATTCCTGTAACTTTTGAAAGTGTGAGCAAAAATCTGTTTGCAGTCTGAACTCATACAGCTGTACAATACAAGTAGAAAAAAACCCAAATGTTCATTTTTAAGTTAATGATTTTCTTACACAGTAGATTATTTAAGTAAGGCATATATATTCTTTATGGACTGTTAATCGGTTTTTCATAAAAGCTGTGTTACATGTATTTGCTAATGCTGCAGTATTTTTCAAGGGTAACATGAAGAACTGTTGATTTCAATTCTGCAATTTCAGTTATAACCAGATTGTCGAAATGTTTATTCCTTTGTAATTTCATAAGAATGCTCTCATATTTAGACAAAAAACCTAGAAAGACCCCAGAGAAAGCATATAAAAGTAAAATAACACATTAATAACATGTCTAACCATTAGTGTCACCCATGCTAAACAAAATGATTCATGAATAAGGTAAAATAATAATTATATCTATATCTTTTATTTTAAATCTAACGTGGTACCCTGGTCTTTATGGTGCAAAGGACACACTAATTTTTTACTTTAAACCAACCTTGACCCGAAGACCAAGAGAAGACATTCCTAATTCTTGCTCAGGTTTAATTTGTTTAAAAGCAATCATCATACCAGATAAAATTCCTGTCATTCCACTAAACTGTAGAAACCTACAGATACAAAAAAGTTATAAGTAAGATGAAAACACAATATTGTTCCTGTAAATGATCTAATAGCAGGGTTGCATATTTTAATGGATGGGAGGCCTTTAAAAGGGAGCTGTTTATTCTCATAACTGCAGCAAACTCAACAAAACTAAGTCATGTTCAGCAAATACATACCCTCTAATTATAAATGTAGTTATATGAATACTTTAAGACTTACCACATTTGTGTGTCAAATGTTGCAACATAAGCAAAAACACAGACAGCTGACGCTAGCAGTGAGGTTCCTACATCTAAGATTAATACAAATTTCTACAAAGAAAAAAAAAAGGCAATCTGAATCAAAATTGAATTCAGGGTATAGTACTTTATACCTTTAAACAGTTTGTTTACAAATTTGCATTGGCAATAAGAGAGTAATCATTGAGACAGACGGCTTACATTAAAAAAGTCCTTCCATTAATTAACAACAAGAACGTTCTTACAGCAGCATTCAGTCTCACTTGCTTGGAGATCAGATAGAGAAATGAGGAGGCAATTAATTCTACATGAAACAGGATTTACTCGTCAACGGTTTTTTGTTTACTTCCTACTTCAGCAACGTTGAGTATTCTTCAGGATATTTACTTTTTACTCGTTTCTGAATTGATTTACAGTGTACAGCTGTAGTACTAGTGTTAGCGCGACGGGAAATACATCTGTGGTCACAGGCTATATGCATGTATAAATACACAAAAATTCAAGGGCCTTGATTCCAGAGAAATTACATCATTGCCAGAGATAAAAAAGTGATTTACATGGCACGTCATTTCAATCATTGCCGAAAATAAACTGCCTGCTCACCACAAGACCCATTTGCATACAATCACCGTTTACAACACCCGACTTTCGCAGTTTTGCTAATTAAGATTCTTCTTTTCTTTTTTTTTTTCGACCACTCAGTAGTGTTCACTTGTTCCAAAGTAATCAATGCTTTGAAGCGATAGAATTTGTGGACTGGCATGTTTCGGAAAAGCTCTAAATTTAATCTTTCCTAAGCTTTCTTTGCAAAACATGCGTGGCTTCAATCATGGAACGATTCTTATTCTCAGTTTCCACGGTCTCCGCTAGGAACGCCTGGCACAATGACCCCCCTTTTGTGTCCTAAATACGACGAAAAACACGCCGCAGATTAAGAGCTTTGCTGCTTATGCGAGTTAGACTAATAATCAACAAGATTACATTGTAGGTCAGGAAGAGAAGAAAGCGAGACTCTGAGATAAAATGATGTTACATAGGCAAAACATAAAATATTTACTAGCTCTATTTACATTTGGACACACACAAATGTTTTTGTAAACTCTAACAGTGTCCAGTAGAACACATCAAAGAAAAAGTTGATATCATGATATAAATGTTGTAGCTTAGATTTGTTCCAGTTTTAAATAATTTATTTTATTTCCCCTTGATTTGGGTACACGAATGGTTAGTAGGGAACATAAAGAGTTTGAAAAAAAGGAAAACATCTAATCAAGGATAAAATTTAACTACAACATTGACACAGCTGCCTTTGGCCGATGAAATTTGCCGGAAGGCTGTCTGCTTTACTGTAGTTAGCCTCTGTTTACACAAGATAGACTTCAGTTATTTAAAATAAAATTTGTTTGCAAAAGGAAGTGGGTAAAGAAAGTGTGACCAAGGAAGGACAAAAAATGTAAACTACATTGTACTCTCTGCAAACAGAAGTGCAAGGTTTTTTCATCACTTGGGGAAGCAGGATGCTCAAGTACCCATCTTACTATTCTAGCGTTGGATGTATGAAAATCTCTTGTGCTTGATCTTTCACTTTCACCTGTGTTTACATCATGCATATTAACTACATGTTCAGTGTATTTACCAGAAATTCAAGTGCTCCCCACAGGGGTTCAAGTAGCTGACCACAAAGCACAAGCACTGCAATATCTATTAGCACCTGAAAAAAAAAAAACAAACAAGCATTTGACGTTAAAAAGAAATATTAACAAAAAGTGCAGAAGAAGCACAGATGGGAATAAACTCAAGAGGGTTCTTAATTTATTTCATGGATTCTACTCAGGTACATGTTAACTGTAGCTCACTTTTTTTTTTTCAAGTTTGTCTCAGTTCGTAAGAAGGTGCTGTTTGACAATTTTCTTCTTGCATATAAAAATCACATTTACTGTAAACAGACAAAACCATTAAAAATACATGTAGTTATGGCATATGCTGACTTAACCTCTAAAAGTGATGACAAGGAACTGTTGCTCAAACTGTGCCAGCTATATGTAGTTAAATGGTGTTGTACAAGAACAACTTATCAGCAAAATGGCATCACTTTTGCATGACTTTGTCAGTGCATGAAAAAAACTACTCTCTGCACAAATGACATAAGTTAAGCATGTATAAAAATTATTGTTTGCAGGAAGGAGGCAACAATTCTTGTGCAAGCTGGAATTAGCAGTGTGCCTACCATTAGTCAGAACTTTGTTTTAAGTATGTTCTTTTCATTGTTATCAATATTTTCATGTACTCATGGTTACACAGTTATGGAGCCATGCTTCTCTTGGTTAGTATAACTTGTACAAACAGTATTTTCAAAGTATTATTAAGCTAACAAAGACTTGAGATCTATCAAAACAAGTAAAAAGTATCATGATAGATCTTTTTAAAATAATTATGAATCTCATTTAAAGTGCATACAGGGAGTTCAAGTAATATGTGTTATATCTTGGAAATTAAGATCAGAAACGCTGGTGCAACACCTTTAATACGACCACTTCATAAAACATGGCAGGATGACAGGATGTAACTGAAAACACAGGTCATTTTTAGAGATGACTTTTGTGGTTCAGGCTTTAAATAGAATGGTTAGGTTGAAAGCAGGCACTTACATTCCATATTCTATACTCTGTAAAACCTCCTGTAATTAGTGTCCATACTCTAAAATGAGGTGGAATAATGCTGAAGAAAAAAAGAAAAAAAAAATTAAAATACACTCTACGGCTGTCTGTGTAACAAAGATAAAAGAATGCTAAAAAAAAACTATGGGAAATTAAAAGGATATAGATACTAACACAATGAAATTCTTCTACACATAAACCTGAGAAAGACATGTACAGTAACTGTAGTAAAACATGTTCAGCACCCATGTGTAGCGATCAACCCTCATATATCAATACAATGTAACTTCAGCAGGATAAGTAACCAATACAGTCAACTCCCGTCATTGTGAACACCCTAGGGACAGCCGTTTTATGTCCGTAATGGTGAGAGTCGGCGGGGTGGGCGAAAAAAAAATTGCTGTTAACATACAATAATATTATAAATAACATGAACTACATTTGTAAGGTTTTCTTAAATCTTTAATGTGTGTTTAATGTGCTACTTATGCAAATAACAGAACAATTAATCAATGCAGCTCTTTAGTTTTCGCGCTGAGCAACAGAGCGTAACGGAGTGAACTGAAACTGTAATATTAAAAAATGTCTCATCAAAAACAGTGTCTGATACTACATTTAGACATGGTCCTTACATAAACAATTTGCAGTAGTTGTCTTTAGAGGTAAACAATTTGCCACAGATTGTGTTTTTGGGGATGAAATCCTCTCATTTTTTGTTAAAATAGACATCCAGCATGGTTTGACGCTTCCTTCTTTTCACAGCAGTTTTACTGACTTTGTCACAAAGGTTACTGAAATCACCTGCAAGTAACACTTGCCCATGTTGTGGTAACCCAAAATATCTTGCAAGACTGGACAAACTTAACAACAGCACCGAAACTGCTAGACAGTCATTGAGATTATATGAGAAGCATAGCGTGTCCACTTTATCGAAAGTGAGAACAATAAAATTGTCACTTTGGTACCAAGAAAGTGTCTGTAAAGGGTGCAAAGAAAGTCAGTTTTACAGCTTGCCATTCGGGCAAGCTGTAGCTAGCATGTACTAGCCCAAAATTTATTTCAACTAGCCCCAAAATCTCTTTGATGAGCAGGATTGATTACACAGTTATGTAATTTGAATTCCTCAAAAAACTTCACTTGCCCATCAGGGAAGTTGTGAACAGAATTCACTAGCCCGATAGTGAAATGCACTAGTCTCAGGCTATCGGATACTACTTTCTTTGCATGCTGCCGTAATTCCATAATAGTGAGTCATTTCCAGTCAAACCCCTACAGCTTTTGCCGTGGATCCGGATTTTGTCCGTAATAGCGAACGTCCGCAATAGCACGGTGTCCGCAAGGCGAGAGTTGACTGTAGTTCGCTTAAGTTATAAAATCTGAAATGTAGGTAACAATAATATTCTTCCTATTCAAAATAAAGTCTTGAACAGATGTTTTTTTCTAATATTAAACAGGCAATGTGGATTTTGCACAGTCTACACAGCATGTGACTTGAGAAAACAGCCACCATTTTACCCCACAAAAATAAGTCTGAGAAATGACTGCAGAAATTCAAAACTGATGACGTGTCACTTCTCAGATCTGGGAGTGCTTCTGATTGGTTGATTCATTCCTCAGATGTCATTTCGCGGGAAAACCAGACGTGAGGGGAAAATCAGATTAAGGCTTACCCAGCATCAATGCACATTGTACAACTTAGTATTTGTATTCAGCATAAGGGAACCATCACATGACACTGAGAAACTATACTATTTGCAGTCCAGTAGTTCAGTTACCATGTGCTGCAACTGGCAATAAATATCTTTGCATATGTCGTGCAAGATCTCATTTAGTTCTATGCTATGATAGTTAGGCATTAAAACTTTGCCTTTCCAGACAGTGTACATAAAATTTTTACTTTGTTTGTTGTTGTTGTTGTTTCTTTTTAACCTTTCCAAAATGGCCAGTTTGGAGATG
>BOPM01000336.1:71071-115739 GCA_022179025.1 Porites australiensis | reverse complement strand
CATTAAGGAAAGTAGAAGGCTCTTGAGTTGTTGCACATAATCCCGAAAATACTATGAACGCTTTACTAGTCAAGTAGAAAGGTGAAGTTAAGCCGCCGAGCCAAAAAAAAAACTAAAACAAAAGCTAAATTACGGAAAATGGGAGAAATCTTTGTTTCGTTTACGTAACAGTTAAATCTTATTTATTAAAATTGTTGAACCTTTCGCAACGTTTTTTTTTCTAACAGTCCACTTGAGATCAAGTCTCGCCGTCGTGTTTTATTTCAACATCGCTTTTTTTGTCATGTTTCTCACAGATGAGGAAAAATTTTAACCTTGCTTCTGCACACAGGAAAATGTTGCGCCTCTTTGCTTGCTTAATTAACGAATGCATGATTAAGTTTACAACTTTGATTCATCACCAGCGTGGCTGACTTTCACGTAGGTCTCGTTTCTTTGTGTGTTATCGGCAAAACTTGAGTTTCGAGGACTAACTTGTCTTCTTCCAAAGATGGCTTGAAAGCTTCGACGATAAGGTTGCATTCTCCACGCGTATAAAATCGGATTGAAGGCAGAATTACTGTACAGGATTGGGATGGAAAATCTGTAAGAAGCAATATACCATTTTTCCTGTTTGCAGCTCTTGCAATATCTACCAATAACTGTCAAGGACCAGAAAGGAACGAGGGATAGAACAAAGACGAAAATAATCAGCATAGCGGTTTTCATCAGCTCTATTTGCAGTTTTTCCGATTTTTTTGATACTCGTCCTTCCTTCTTTGTGGTTTTGTTTGCACTATGAAGTCGATGCAGCCGTTTTGTCTTGTCTTTTAAGACCCAGTAGGTCGTGCAATAAGTAACACATACGGTGAGAAGTGGAACGACAAATGTGATATACAAAAATATCACATCGTACGCATCGCGATCAACTACCAACTCGAGACAACTGCTTATGATCGCGAGCAGCCAACAGGAAACGCATCCGAAAGTTACCTTTCTGACGGTCACAGAAAAACGGTAAAAGTAAGGAAAGACGACGGCTATGAAACGCTCCACGGCAAACATCGTGATAATAAACACGCCGGCACGCACGGTAATTTGCGAAATGATTTTCGCTTGAAGCAAAACCTTTTGAATGGCAAGTCCTTCCAGAATGTGGGATATCCCAACATCCACAGCAGTAACACATCCCGTCAGAAGATCAGCAAAACCCAGTGAGATGACCAGAACTGCGGTGGCGTTGCGAAAAGTCTTCAGGGGATCTTTGTATATCATAAATAAGAGCACTCCATTAGAAATGGTTATGAGAACGGCAAATAAAAGAAGTATGGCCCCGTTGATGATGAAGATACGGGATTTGAACTCTTGATCCGAATTCAGTATCATCTTGTTTACTACTTGGCGTTGCTCTGAATGATTCTCGCTAGACACACGGTTGAGTTTAATGACGAAGTCAGGATGAAGTGTTAACTATCTGCCAATTTGGGGCGATAGTGCTGAAAAATAACACTTATTCCCCGTTAACAGTCTATATGGCAAATTTAAAAAAAATCTAGCCCTCGTTAAAATGAACGACCGACTCGCACTTCTCACGGAAATGCAAGTTGTGTTATATTTGCGCAGGTGTTGTCTTTGTATACCCTTAAAAAATACCTTGAACATTTATTGTTGCTTGTAATTTATGCAATAATCCGTCTGTGTGTAAAGTGTTAAAAATGGATTTACACTTAATTTGCAAATTGTAACGAATTTTCCAGTTTTCCGGCTATGTAAAAAAATACCCAAAATTAAGAGGCAGTGTATTATGAGTTTCACTTAATCATCTTAACTAAGAGTTATGGCAAGTATTTGCTAGCTGTTTTTTTCATATAAGTCTGAGTGTGCAGGTGAATCAGCAAATCCGACACTGGGTTTTCCTAGTTCGGTGACTAGATAAGCATAAAAAGCCCTTAAAATGATTCTATTGAATTTTTATTGTGCGTCGTTACTGGACATTATTTATTGCTTCCTTTGCGTGCATACGGATCAAGCGGCAGTGCCAGTTGGAGGCTAAGATTAGAGGCGAAATTCTTGGATAAGGAGTTTGGTTTCTTAAGAACGTATTGCTTTTCACTGAACTAGACTAATATACACTTTCGTGCGTTGCGTGAAATCCCGAAATATCTTTGGGGCTATCAGAAGTGTTTTAATTCCGTATAACACATGGCTTAGGCTATTATGTTCCCTTGTATTCATGCATTAATGAATTATTTCCCCAAACTGAATATTTTGTAAAGTTTAGCCGAAAAGTTGTATCTCCTTATAACTTAAACGTGTACCATGTTTTCTTTAGGGCCTTAATTTCAATTTATGTACCTAAGCTTTTCTTGAAATAATGGTGCCTTCAACTTCTGCTACCCCTGTTCAGTTTTTTATCATAGTTTAGAAATCAGCGCTTTTCCCATTCAGAGCCTTAGTATAAGCATTAAGCGGTGTAGAGACTTCTTGTTTGAGATCAGTACCGGCAAATAACGCAATTTCTGGCTGTAAAATGAACGAGAAAACCTTTGTACTGCAGTGCGTGTGTTTACAGGCTGTCCCAAAAGTTCGTTCCTCTAATTTCATGCGTTATAACTTTTGATCAAAACTTTATTCTTGCATGAAATTTCTAGAAGGTATTTATTGCTCTATTGAGTGCATGTATTCAGAATTTCAGTAACCGGCATTCCCCCTTCGTTATTTTATCACATTCTGTAGCCGTTGCAGCATGGAGTGGGATATAGCATGTAGAGCCACAGATGACTCTATTTTAAGGTGTTTCGATACAGTTTTTCAGAGGCCATACCGATATTTTTCGATCGCCTCAAAAGTGGTTTTTTCCTTGTCCGATCTAAAATTGTCACCAGTAACTGGCAATGGATTGAAATTTGTGATAATGTAGTTTCAAGTAAAATCGATATTACTATGACAACAATAAACAAAAACTTTGAAATTGATAAAAGCCAACACTAGGAACTTAAAGTTTGGTGTTTAGTGAACAATCTCCGTAAGGAGTAAAAAATTCTGTATGTTTGAATTCGACTAAAACGAAGATATATTTCAAACCTTAAATTTTCAATAGCCGTGATAGGTTTTTTAATAAAAACGTTATAAATGACTCAAATTATTCTTAAGTAGCGTAAGAATGATGCTTAATATCCTATTTTGATGCTAGGAAATTTTGGTGTACTTTCGTTCATGCGATCTTGAAATCTAACCCGTTTTCTCACCACCTGTATAAGTGCAACTTCATGATTTGGACTTTTAGCGCTTTCTTGTATATCTTCGAAACGACTCGAACGAATTTTTTTAAAATCCCTTTACATAATCTTCATAATGTGTTATAAAATGTCTGAAACCTTTTATTAAGATTGATTCACTGCAACACCTTGAAATTTCAAGACAAACCTATCCTACGAACTGGTCAAAAACCTGCGTTACAACATTCACTGTTTTGACGTTATGCTAATTTTTCCAAATTAGTGCGGACAATACATATATCCATGACTAGTACATTTCAGTGTGAGTATTGTCAATGTTTTACATTCAAAAGATGCGATAAATTCAAACTAAAATGCATAGTGCGCATTATTTTGGAAAAATTAGCATAACGTCAAAACAGTGAATGTTGTAACGAAGATTTTTGACCGGTTCGTAGGATAGGTTTATCTTAAAATTTGAAGGTGTTGCAGTGAATCAATTTATATAAAAATGTCTGAAACTTTCATTAAGATTGATTCACTGCAACACCTTGAAATACCTCTTTACAAATTTGAGACGAGCTGATCGTTGTTTTGCAGACTAAGCATAGGTTTTGTTGCCATCTTAGGGGCCTTTAACCCTCGCTTTTCATGAAACCGCTCTAGACATGGCTTGCTAACTATTATGAGAGCTATCTCGTCGAGTTGTCTCTTTTGTATCTAGCCTTCTTCAAAACCATTTTAGCCGCTTTATTCAGGACTATCAGTCTTCCCCTTCTTTTTTTGTCTTCAAAACCTTCATTTCTCGATGACCATTTCACCTCCGAAAATTCGGATTTTTCCAGTTTTTTAGCAGTTATTTCTACTGATAAGGCGGTAAATCGAAGTAAACATGCTTACGCCCTACGTTTTTGCGTTAATAGGTTTTTTCGTTCACGATATTCACAAAAAAAACAAGGAAGCAGTTTGAGCACATCGGGCTATAAAATACAAAAAATATGTGGCGGGAAAATGTACTCGCACACGCGCACCCTTGGCGCGGAAGTACACAAATCGAAAATCGAATATTAGAGTCACAAGATGGCACAACAAGTATAAAATATTATAGGAAAATTCATTACCTGACGAGGGAATTCCACGTTAAATTGCACGCGAAAACCGATATCGCACGAATCGCGAAGCGATGAGTGCGATATCGGTTTTCAAGTGCAATTTAACGTGGAATTCTCGAGTCAGGTAATGAATTTTCCTTGAATCGCATAATTGAATAAAAATCAGAAGAAAAAAAAAGAAAACAGCAATAATATTGTTTGTTTTTATCCTGAGCGCGCGCTCCAGAAAGCCATTTCAAAGTCAACTGTCAGAACTGTCATTGCGTTAGCGAATAGGAAGCAAGGTCAGTCGTACACGTTTGAACCTTCGACAACTTTTTTTGTACCTTGTGCTTGTTTTTACATTTGTTTTCAAACTTTTTTACATGTAAACAAGCTTCACACTAATCGTAAGGATAAATAGAGGTATTTTACTGAATTTAGAAGCCGTTTATGTAGAACGTCTTTTTTCAAATTGGTCATTTGCTCGAGAAGGAAAATAATTTACACCTTTTACCTCTTCGGCGGCAAAACGGAAAGAAATCAAGTGTCCAAGCGAAAGCACTGAAAGTTTAACATGTTTAACGTCGCGATTGACATAAGGTAAGTACCTTGAAATGTTTTAGAAATGCTGTTCAAGTTCAGCTCTGTTTTGTACTTTTCTAAGTACCACGATTCAGGACGATTGCAAGCGGCGTACTCTTTTTCGTGTTTTCAGGGGCCATGTCCTCTTTGAAGGTATTTATTTCTTCTTCTGTATATGGGACAATCGACCCCGGCACTTCCTCCGTTGTCGTTTCTCCGTTTTGTTTGGTTGAACTTTGGATTGCCATTTTCTGGGCCGTGTTCACAGGATTTTCTTGTTTTCTGGTTGTCGCGAGTGAAAGAGGTTTTATGTCTCTTCGAGAATCTGTAGTTCAGTTCAAAACAAGGAAGAACCTCCGGCTCACTTTAAAAAACGCTTTTGTTTGTTTTTAACTCTTCAAAAAGTGACAATGAATGGTTTTGAAAACATTTTAAAATGACATTGTAGAAAACCTTTTTTGCATGTTGTTGTGTTAGAATTTGACGATAGTTGTTACGTAGATGCGAAACAATATCGCTTAGCCTCGTTTTCAACTCGCAATTCCACACTAAATACCTCGCTTCGTTAACCAATCAGAATGCGAGATTTTACTTAATTATGCGATTCTAAATTGTATTGAAAGACACAACTTTTGTTTAAGCGATTTTCTTACCAATTCCAATCGTACTACATTACAGTCACATAAAGTAGAGGAACGAACTTTTGGGACACCCTGTATTTGCCTGCAAATCACTGACATCTTTCGCTTTAAAAATCGGGCCACTATTAGGCACTGATAGCTCCTGTTTAGGCTTAGTGCAAACAGTGTAGCTAGGTGTAGTTTGGTTTAGTTGGTGTAGTTTGCTGTAGATTGGTGTGGTTGATGTAGTTTGGTGTACATGTACTCGCTGTAAAGTGCTGCAAATGGTGTAGTTTGGTCTACGGTTGGTGTAATTGCCGTATATTGGTATAATATGCTGCAGTTTGGTTTAGTTGGTGTAGTTTTGTTGTAATTGGTGTACCGCAGTAGTTGGTGTACTATGTGTACAGTACTTGGTGTAGTTTAATATAGTTGGTGTAGTTTGGCGTAGTTGCTGTAGTATGGTGTACTTGCAGTAGTTTGATGTGGTTGGTGTGGTTTCGTGCAATTTGGTGTAGTTGGTGTTGTTAGTTTTAAAACGCTCTTTTGTTAATTTCTCTTATAATATTTCAGTTGCTTTGAGACAGTTTTATTTTTAGGTTAAACAACGTGATTATTTCAATCTCTCTAGGAACATTTTGTAGTTTTTTTTACATTTATGCCACGGTACAGTGCTTTCCGCCAGGAAACACGTAAAGCGTAGGAACAGATTTACTCAGTTAACGCCCTACGCATAATTCACGAATGATCTGTTATAAAAGACGACACGCAGCAAAGGAAGAACAAATTTTTTGATCTTGCTACCCTTGGAGTTGCTACCATAGGATATTTGCTGCTGCCAGATCGCTATATTTTGCTACTTTTGGTGCGAGTCGTCGACCAAAGTAAGACTTTTCTTTTCTTATAGTTATTTTGTACTGTAATTTGCGGAATCACCAAGTCTTTCATGAAGAGGAAATCGATTTGAGGAGAAATCTGCGATTGATCATTGTTACTATTGCCAAAGTATTTTATCATGATTTATCTAGTTTAGTGCTTTTAAGATAAGTTCTGATCAAGAGAAATCGCTAGGACAATTTTTAGGAGGGGGGCATTCGGGATTTTCGGTTTTGCGGTTTTGGCTATTTTTTAGATCGGTTTTTCGGTTTTTGTTGCAAAAGACTTCGGTTTTTCGGTTTTGGTGGTCATTGCGGTTTGCGGATTTTTCGTTTTTTAGCATCTGGTTTTCGGTTTTCGTGAAAAATACTAGCAGTTTTTCGGTTTTGGTACCCGATGTGGTTTTTGGTTTTTCCTATTTTGTCCTATTTTGGGTTACGGTTTCTGTTCGATTTGAGCAGCACTTGATCTCGAATAGCCGCGAAACGCCAAAGTTATTTAGAGGAATGCGTACCTCCCGCGCCAGCAACGGAAGAAGCAATTGAGGATTGCGTTGCGTTTTTTTACGAGGAGGGAAAAAGGCGGCGAGAATTTTCGAAAGAAAAACAAGTTTAGATGTAAAGTGAAAAGGGAAGAGAGAGGCCTGCAGAAGCTTAAGAATAGTGTTTGGTAAGTCAATAGACAATCATTAATGTCATTATACAGTGAAACCTGTATTAAGCGGACACCCTCTATTAAGCGGACAGTAGACGAAATCCCAAATATATTTCCCTTATTTACTTTAAATGAAACCTTTATTAAGCGGACACCTCTATTAAGCGGACGCGGACACCTAAAAAGTTCGTGAAATAGTCATTTCTATTGTTACCAACCTGTATTAAACGGACACTTGTAATCAAATTCCACTACCCAACATGCCAGACACCGGAAATGCGAAAGATTACCTCGAATTGCCACCCACAACTTTTTCGATTTTTACATTAAAAAACGTTACTTGATGAACTTATTTGATTAGTTCCACAGTACAGTATTTTTTTTCTATTTCGTATATCGTCAAAGTCTCTGGGAGTATTCTTAACATTTCCACTGTTCATTTGAATAGCATTTGACATCTCATATGACGTTATCTATCGAAACCTGTATTAGGCGGACACCCTGTATTAAGCGGACACTACAGCATTCCCCGAGGGTGTCCGCTTAATACAGGTTTCACTGTATATACATTACAATAGCTTAATCACTATAGTTTATCCCATACATAAAGCTCGTTTACGAAGACTTAATGTCCCTAATAGTCCTAATACATTGAGAATACGCAATATCTAAGCGTAGAAGATCGAAGAGAGGTTAAGATCAGAGACTCTGTTCACAGGGTAATCAAACACGTTGCACGTTAGACAATCGAGTCTCCAAACTTTCAGGTGTTAGTTATCAAATGGAAATGTTCGATTAGAGATTTTCGATTGAAGTTTCCAGAGCTATAGCTTTTTGCGACTGCAAAATTGCAATTCTAAAGAGGACTTGTGTGCAAATTCTTCTATAACTAGCGGCTTTTCGGAAATTGAGCCGCAAAGTCTGGCGGCAGAAACAAAGCCTATGATTTAACAGACACAAAAAGATACGAGGGCTTCAGACAAAGTCCATGACATTCACAAATACTTTGGTGAAATTAGTGTTAGTTTAGTTTGCTCTGTATGCCCCACTTGTCACCATTGTATCGGTTTTTGACGGTTTTGTATGCGGTTTTCGGTTTTGGCCGAATTTTTTTTGCGGTTTTGCGGTTTTGGATGATTTTTTCCTTCGGTTTTGCGGTTTCTAATATACCCTGATGCCCCCCTCTTTTAGGATTGTTTTCATGCTGAGAGTTGAATGTTACTGTCTTCGTCAATTAACTTAATTGTCATTCATCGAATTTTTCAGCAATTACAGGTGTAGCTGGTGTAGTTTGGTGCAGTTTGGCGTGGTTGGTGTAGTTAGTGTAGTTGATGTACTCTGGTGTAGTTAGCGTAGTTTTGTGAGTGCAGTTTGGTGCAGTTGGTGTAGTTGATGTAGTTTGGTGTAGTTGGTGTAGAATGTGATCTTCAAACTGGAAAGTACAACTTAAGAGTTTGAAAAAAATCTGAAAAAATTTAGGCATTACCGAGAATCAAACCATGACTTGGCCCATTGCTCCGTCAATTGAGTATAATCAAGCCAACTGGAAAGAGATTAGGCCAATTTTGAGTTCGTTAAATATATACCCGATCGATGGTGGAAGTGAAATGACTTGAAATATATGATCTGAAATACATCATATTTTCCAAGTCATGTTACTTGTTTTAAACTATGGAGCAGGCAAAGCATTGTCAGTAGTATACTATGTTGAAAATTAACCCCGTTAGTGTCTAGCACGGTCTAGCTTGGTCTAGTCTATGACGTCACCGATTGTTATAACCTGGGGAAAAATGGGTTCCTCCATATTAATGAAGTGGATAGGTTTACCAATGAGCGTCACTCTACTACAACAGGAACAATAGGCCGGCCCAAACTTGCCCGTGAAGTAACTTGAGCTCGGTTTTCGGACCGTCTATTAAAAGGAAAATAGCAGCGATCACCTAGCAACGTTAGAAACAGCTTCCTATATCTTATTTAGAGCTAAAACTCAGATATAATTATATAAACACAAAGTGGAGTTGAAAAGTCTTTATTTCATTTTAGTTTATGTCACCTTATTTAGCTCTAAAACTCGGATATATCAACAAAACATACACAAAGGGGAGCTGAAAACGCTTTCTTTCAAGTTTGTCTGACTACTACAGAACAGTTTTCTCCCATCTATCTCGAGGAAATGAAAGTCTTGTCATTTTCACGCACGGTTAATGAGTTAATTATGCGAGTTCACAAGCCCAAAGTTGAATACAAATTAGCTCTACAGGAAAAACCTCAAGGGAGCATATTGACGTATTATTATAAAACAAATAACTTAACAAGGATCAATTAAAACACGCGACTCATAATTGCTACCAATAAAACCACAGGAGAGATACCGTTTTGAAAACTTTATTAAAAGTCAATAACAAAAAGAGTCAAATACACAGTGATTTGAAAGGAAAAGGAATGAAAATTAATCCTTTGACTGACTATTACAAATCAGTTTTTTTTCCGTTCTATTTCCAGGAATAATAAATAATCCTTCGGTGTCTACACAATTTTCCTATTGCCTCGAAGCCAAGAGTTCGACTTTCTTTGTTTCTTGCGCTTTGTCTTGTTCTTTCTAGCCAGTCTTTTAGCTTTTGCTTCAAAAGAGGCTTCATTTCTCTGTGATCTTGACAGTTCGCAGTACACCGTTTCTTGTGTCTGTACTGAATTGCGATAGTGATTTTTTCCGGAATGGGGTCGATGTGGGGTCGATGTAGGGTCGATGTGGGGTCGATGTAGGGTCGATGTAGGGTCGATGTGGGGTCGACGTAGGGTCGATGTAGGGTCGATGTAGGGTCGATGTGGGGTTGATGTGGGGTCGATGTGGGGTCAGCGATTTGAAAGAAATCTATTAAAATATTCAAAGAAAGCAAGCTATTTTTTTTTTTTTTACCACGTTTCCCTCCTCCTCTTCCTCATTTTTGTTTTCCCTCCTCCTCCTCCTCCTCTTTATTGTTTTCCCTCCTCCTCCTCCTCCTTCTCCTCCTCCTCCTTCTCCTCCTCCTCAAGTGCCATATCCATTTTTCGTTTTCGCATGGCATTGAAAAACAGATATGAATTTTGCTTTTTGTTTTTCGTTTTCGCCTAACTTTCAAAAACGGTTTTGAACTTCGTATTTCGTTTTTCGTTTTCGCATCACTTTGAAAAACGGATTGCAATTTCGTTTCTCGTTTTGTCATCACTATGAAAAACAGATCTGAATTTCGTTTGTCATTTTGGCATGACTTGAAAAACGGATCACTGCACCAGTTCAGTCATTTGAAGCCCCGGCCACCCCCTCGGGGTTGACCGGGGCATGCACTTTTTATGTAACTGAGAGTAAGTGAATTTTCCCCTCTCCGGGGCCAAAGTGAGTAGTAAATTCCGCCCCCCCCACCCCCTCCCCAATGATATGTCTTACACACACACGGTATTCCCTTTTTTAACAATGGATGACAAATGATATGATGATAGCCGCGAAAAAACACGCAGCCGCAACACTTGCATATCCTCGATGGAGAAGGAAAATGACGAACATTTGAACACTTTACAACTTGAAGTCACAAAATGCGAGATAACAAAAAATTACAAATCAAGTTTCACAGTCTTCTGGAGTTTTTTGTAGAATGACTCAGTCATTGCAAAGTGTCTTTCCTGTCGTCATTTCCAGGATACAACAAATTACTACATCATAAGGTATTAAACAATTGGGCCACTTGAACGGGGAAAAATAAGAAGCGTCTAGTTAACTTCTCCTATAAGTGGCACAAAAAATGTGTTCAAGACTTGAATAAAACGGGACTCAGCTAGGACAGTCCTTATATGCTCGTATAAATGGTACAGTTTGTGTCTTATTTAAGACTTGTCTTATGTAAGCCGCGTCAAAAGACTCTTTACAAAGCATACATGTATTTCTTCAGCTGCCAGAAGCGATAAATGGAAACGCTTACCACAGCGTGACTGCCCTGCTTATTCCCCGGTCAGGGAGGCAAAGACCGGGATTTCTAGCGTATCCCCTGCCTACCGGGGAATAAAAATGGGGTGATTATGAGCTGAAAGGCCCCTCATTACCCCGGTCATCCCCTTAGGGGGAGGGGGGGTGGAGTTTCAAATGACTGGTGTATTAATCAACTTTTCAAATTCATGCAAAAAACTCCAATCTGTTTTTCAGTGAGAGTGAGTGGATGATAACAAGCAATGCAAATACGAAAAACGAAATTCAAATCCGTTTTTCAAAGTGATGAGAAAACGAAAAAAAAACCGAAATTCAAATCCCCTTTTCAAAGTGCGGCGAAAACGAAAAACGAAAAACAAAATTCAAATCCGTTTTTCAATGTCACAAGTCGACAAAAAACGAAAAATAGAAATGGAGATGGAATTCCATTTTACAAGGCCGAAGAAAAACGTTAAAATAAAAATGAAATTTAAATTCCATTTTTTTATGCCATCGAAAAACGGTTGGCACTAAGGTACACGCATTGTAAAGATATGTAAGGCATGGGTAAGGAGCCAATTACGTTGAGCATGGAATTGGCTAAAACTCAACGTTACGAGTTCGAATGTTTTGAGGATAATTATTCACTGACTATCAGCACGCGGGCCAGCATGTCCGATTAACACAAGGAAGTTTAATACCAAAGGAACATAGTCTTTGCAGGGCTTTAAAACACAACATCCGTCAACACAAACTTGACTTGAACTTAAGTAAAACTAAACAGCCTGTGCCAATTATAACAAACTCTCCCTTGAACTTCAGAAAACTTACGGCCTCCGCCAACTTGTAAACACAGAACTTGAAAATCTACCTTTGTCACACTTGACTAAACACAGCACTCCAGTTCTTGGGAAAAAACTTAGTTTGTCAAAACAACTCGCTTGGAACTTGAATAACGTTTCACATAAGGCTGTAGAAAATACTTAACAGGCGAATAGTAGTAGTCTTTCAACATATTTTATGATTTCAGTAACTGAATGATGCAAATCTGCTGACTTACGCTCAAATGTTGTTGTTTTGTTTTGACGAACTAATTTTTTTTTCCAAGAACTGGAGTGCTGTGTTTAGTCTGAATCTGAATCAGTACTCCGCGATACAATTTCTAGCTTTCGTAAGGGACACTCAGCCAATACAGTGCTAATGGGTATGTGCGACGATTTGCTAAGAGCGATGAAAAAAGGTGAGGTTACTGTTATGGTGCTGGCCGATTTCTCTAAAGCGTTCGACACAGTCAACTACAAGGTTCTTATAACTAAGTTATCAACGCTTGGTTTCTCGAAGCCGTTTCTGTGCTGGTTGAATAGCTACTTAAGCGACCGGTCACATTTCGTACAGATCGATGATCGTACATCTGAATCACTGAACGTAGGTTTCGGTGTGCCCCAAGGGTCGATCCTCGGCCCAATGTTAGTTAATCTCTACGTTTCCGATCTGCAAGATCATCTCCCTTCCTCGATTGGTTCATTTCAATACGCTGACGATACTACAATATACTCCAGCTGTCCAACTCCTGAGCTACAAAGATGTGCGCAAGAACTAAACTCCACACTAAACACTGTGAGCTCCTGGTCTAATGACTCCCATCTAGCACTTAACTCGAAGAAGACAAAGACGAAGTTGCTATCCACAAGCCAGATGTCACATGTACATAGTTTATATAAGAACCGACCAGCTATTACAATCTCAGATAATACATTAAAATATGTAAATGTAAGTAAGTTTCTTAGTGTCCATTTCCACCATCATCTTAATTGGGATGAGCACGTGCAAGAGCTTTTAGGGAACAATACAAATAATGAGAAAACTTTAAACGTTTGCTGGGTATGGACTCAGAAATTATTTAGTGGAGTCACTGGTGCTGTCAAAACTTGACTATTATGACACTATCTATTACCCTTTGCCGTAATTTCAACTACAAACGTTTACAATGTCTCCAGCTAGTAGCTGCTAGTTTTGTCCTGAATAGGTATGTAAATGACATTAACGATATTGTTAAGATAGGGTGGTTACCAGTAAGACAGAGAAGAGATTTCCACGTTGTCAAACTCATTCACCAGGCTTTGTACTCCCCCAGCTGGCCCTCTTACATACCACTAGATACGGTTCAACACCTGCGATCTTCGCGGTCAGGAGCAGCAACAAGATTAATCATACCAATGGAGAGGGGCACCTTTCAAGACTCGGCTGCCAAGTTATTTAATGTCCTTCCGGCAAATATTAGAAACTGTAGCGATTTTAAAGTATACTGTAAGGAAGTTAATGCCTATCTACTAAATAACATTTGCAAATAGTTTGTAAATTGCATATAGGGTTGTATTACTATTACCGTAATCTCTATTACATTTTTATTTTTTATACAATATCCTTTTATAGTCCGATATTATTGCTTTTTATATTGTAGATTTCAATTTTTGTTTTTTTGTAGTCTATTATAGTTTTTCATTTTTTATATTGTAGTTTTTAACAGGTGAAGAGCCACTAGGTGGATACACTTAATAAACCATTATTTAATTATTTTTTTAAATGTAAACATGCCCTAATTAATTATTCATAAATAATCCAAAAACGTAGAGGTCACGCAACACATGACAGCAATTTTACTGCGTAACACTCACAGGGGCGTAGCCAGCCTTTTTGCATAGGGTTGTTCCTAATGTAGTGTTGCTGGCCCGATTGACAACGGAGCGCCGGAGACGCTCTTTGTAAGGGGGGTCCGGGGGCATGCCCTCCCCCCCCCCCCGAGAAATTTTGAAGTGTAAGTCATGGGAAATACGATTTCCGGCGTTCTGAGAGGCAAACCAAAGTGCTCTAATTGCTGTGAATTTAAGTCAGCTTTCGTACATTTCGTACTGTCAAGAATTAGGCGATATGGGATCGCAGCAGATAAGTTAAGACATTGAGGTACAAATTTTCTTTTCGTTTCTGTAGTGCCCGAAAGGTGTACCAATTTTGCCCGAATAAGTTAATTATTATTATTATTATTTTTTTGACGACTGGGGGAGCTGCAGCCCCGCCCCGTATGCTTATGCAGTTCTAGTTCGCTTTGTTTAACTTTTCTGCAGTCACCTCTGGCCTGAAGACTACAGGATAGACTACAAGATGGTGTCAAACCAATCACGACGCCCACACATATGTGAACGAGGTCATCAAAGACGCTGAATCCCACATTGCAGGCTCGTATACACAGGAGGGTCTTATGATCTGTCCAATTCATACGCATCCTTTTTGTATTGTAACCTCTTGTAACCCTCGATATACCGTAAAATTCCGAAAATAAGCCCCGGGGCTTATATTTTTCAAAGGCCCTTTTTGAGGGGCTTATTTTTGGAAGGGCTTATATTCGGAGGGGCTTATCTACAGAGGGAAATTTGCGTTTCCAAATCGATTGGGTTAGCCTTGTAGTTGGAAGTAAATTTACTGTTTTTGCTTTGTTTTACTTTGTATTTGAGGGCAATTTTCCAAGTAGAAGCCCCCTAGCGGCTTATATTTGGAGGGGCGATTTAACGGAGGGTTTTTTGCGTTACCGGTTTGGGGGGCTTATATTTGGAGGGGCTTATTCATGGAGGGGCTTATTTTCGGAATTTTACGGTAGCATGTGATGTCTTTAGATTAATTTTCTTTTCTTGTTCTTCAGAAGCGAAGATCCCTTCCCGCGGAATTCCGAATGGGGGTTTCAATAAATGTTTTCTCTTGAAATTATAAACATGGTCATAACTCAAATGGGGGGTTCCGGAACCCCTGGAACTCTCCCCTGGCTACGCCCCTGACTCAACAAAGACAAAACGTCTTCGTGCAACATTTTGTAACTTTAAATTCATCATGAGACAGTTCGAAAGGAGCGCTCACTCGTGAAATGTTTTTCAACACTCGAAGAAAAATTTCGTGTCTCTGCACGGCCATGTAATATCCTCCATTTATTCCTCGAGTAAATAAAAGACTAAACTCAAAGTGATATCAAGATATCTCGAAGTAATTCCGGTCTCATTTCGTGAAATAGCCGAAACAAGCCGAAAAGTCACGAACTAGAGCGTCCAATCTTGATTCTATACTGGTGCATAATTTCATAGCTATTTTTCACGGCGAATTACCTTGGGTCGCAGTGGCGCAATCGGCTAATCCCTCAACTTAAGAGTCTCCTCTGATCTGAAGGGTCACACAGGTGAGTCGGTTCAAGCCCCGGGCAAGCCAAAATAATAATTCTTTCTTCCTCGGATAAGTTAAAGAATAAATCAAAGAAATCGAAGTGATCTCGAAGTATCTCGAACTAATTCGGCTCTCATTTCGTCAAATAACCGAATAAAACCGAAAACCTACAGACTTTGTGTGCCCAATCCTGTCAAAAAACGTCAACTTTGATACATTCCTGAGCGTCGCGAATCCTTTACTTCGCGCTCCGCCGAAGTAATAAGGCCGGAATTGAGTGGCTAGTGATGTAATTTCGCAATACCTTAGCTGGTCAAGTACAAACTATATGCCTTGCAATCTATTCAAGTGTAAAGAATTAGTTTTGAAGAAAAAAGGACAAGTAAATCCTAGTCCTATTGGTAATATAGAGCAGGCCGAATTTCTATTGCTACTTGGAGTGACTTTCCAGGGCAATGGCAGATTTACAGAACACATTAAACGAAAACTGTTCGAAGCGAATAAGTGCCTCTACGGGTAAGGAGCTTAAGGAAGGAAGGATGTAGCCGAGTGGAAATTGATCATTTATTTCAGTCTTTAGTTTTACCGAAAATTTCGTATGGTCTATCGGTGTATGCAGCCTCCGTGCCTGAACTTAATACTGTGCAGCAGTTCCTTCGCAGATGTCATAAACGCCGTTTTATATCCTATGCTATACATGTATACGATTTGCTTGAAAAAACAGACAGGTCAATCTCCAAAAGGTTTAGTTGCCTACCTACTTCTCCGCTTTATAATTTCTGGCCCAGAGTTAAACAACCTTCAAAACCTCTGCGAACTCAAACAAGCCTACTACCCTGTGTTAATACGGAACGTTTTAAAGCTAGTTTAATTAATAGACTGTATTTTAAATATACTTTTACCTTTTAACTAATAATATAAAACATGTAAATATAGGTATGTATTTATACTTGTATATTTAACAAAAGACTAAAGAAGTAGCATAGGATTCGCAAGATTAAGCCTGGTTTTCCCTAGCGCATAAGAGTAACACCGCGGCAAAACGTCTACGCATGCGCCAGGTTGAGCATTTCCGGTCTCTTTTTCGGTCACACTTTCCAGCCAAAGTCTCCCGCGCGCTTCATTCTGTGTGCAGCTTGTGGTTCAGTTGTTCTGCTTTATGCTGCTCGTGTTTTTGACTATTTTGTAGTTATTGAAATTGCTTTTATGGATAACCAGGCACAGATCACTGAAACAATTAGTCGATTAGATTCAGAAAAGGTAAGATGATAACTAGCGTGTAAATTTGGCTAGAGCGTCGGGTAAACTGATTTTCATTCACGAAAATAAAGTTTTTGACTGTTATTTGTCACTTAACCTGGCTGAAACTAAGACATAAAATTAAAACGTTATCGTTGCAAGCTTGTGTATTGTAGTTCTAATTTTCAGTTCTTCAGTTTCTCAGTCTACATGTGTTAAAGCCGATTCAAACTTTATTTGGAAAACGACAACACACAATCGCTTTGTAGTTTTGTTTACCAGTGGGTTTTACCGTGTTTTAAAACGAAACTCTTCTGGGTTGATTGCCATGAAACATAAGCTTAATTATACTGTTGAGCCGGTTGGCAGCAAGTTGACAACTCTATTTATTTATTTTTCCATTCTCAGAATCAGAGAGCGAAAGCTGGTTCAGTGGCTTTTAGAAGTCGAACTTTTCATGCCATGTATTTAGCAGCTAGAAGTTTCGTGTTTGCATGAGATGCAGCCGCCATATTGCTTTTGATATGTTGGCATGAGGTCTGGGTCAAAGTAACCTGTGATTGGTCCATGGCCTTCTGCTTATGCTTATGTCGACCCAGTTTTCACTTGCTTACACATGTACTTGTGCTTATGCTTATACGCTAGTGAAAACCAGGCTTAACTGCGTTCTCCTCACGTCGAAGGAACAAAAGCTGTATTCTTCTTATTCTTCGTGTGGTTCTTAGAATATTTACCTCTATTTCGAAGAATAATTGTTAACCATCTTTTTCAAAAGGGAAGTTTTTATTTCCATAGTGTGAACCCACTGGTTTTAAAGCATGCATCTCAAAATACAATTTTTCTACTCTTAACATGTTGCAAAAAGTGTCTCGAATAAGTTCTTTCCTAAGCGGATCAAAGGAGAGACTAAAATATTTAACTTGTCATCGTTTGCTTAGTCAAAAATCAAATATATAAACATGTATTAATAATTATTTGCATTGATAAATCGAGTAAACATTCACTACTGCATGCTATAACTAGTTTGCTCTTTTAAAAGGTAAGGCCATGTTTAGCTTTTTGTCGTAATATACAGATAAAAAATTACATTTTTAAAATACCTTTTATCCGTTTTTTGGAGAAAAATACATTGAGTAACAACTTTTGTCAATTATATTTGTGAAATTAACCAGTATATTGTACATTGTGCAGCTTTGTGACGCGAAAATTAAGGCAATCTTTGAAAAAAGGCGGATTCGCCTTTGTTCTGTAAGACGAACTCTGAATAAGGCAGTCTTCGGAGGTTTTCTGAACCTAATTTTTTTAGAAAATTTAGCAGAACAGAAAGTTGGCACGATCTTACTAAATGATTTCCAAGGAATGTGTTTCCCTTTTATGAAAAGAATGCCTACCCAAAGTTGCCTCTGTTGAACGCTTCGCGCCACATTGGAGGCTTTATAAATCGGAGTACCTTCAGATGTCTGAACTCTTCAGATGGCGGGTTTGAAGCTAGCTTTAGGATAAGTTTTCGCAAGTCTTCAGATGGTTGAAGAAAAATCTTTTTCATCCTTTCTGACAAAAAATCAGAAACGCTTGGTACTGTTGAAGTCTCGTGCACAGCCTGCTGCCAATAGTTGATGTTACGGACTTGGAAACTAAGCAGTGCGTACTTGAATGCTATTGACTGCCAGTCACAGTTCAACGTTGTATCGTAACTTTGCAACGCATTGTTCATCTTCACTAAAAAGCGGGGTAGTTTACCATCAAAGGCCATAGACAATTTCACGTCATCTGAGCTTTCTTTGGCTAAATCAAAGCTTTCTTTGTAATAACGATAGAACTTGTGAACTACAGTTTCCAAGTCTTGCTTATGGAACTGCTTATTGAATTGAGAACACATGTCTATCCGAACGGATTGATCTTGTTCCTCTTCCTCTTCTTTTGGAACATCTCTGCAAGGCATTTCTGCATGAGGTCTGGTGACTGTAAACAAAAGTTCTTTCATTCTACTAATTTCTTTGTCCAGAAAAGCCACAAAAGAGTTTCGAACGGAAAAAAAATGGAACCTTTGGGGTAGCTGTCGACCAAGAACAAGCACCACAAATAAAAAATGGGGTAATTTTGTTTTTATGTCAGTTGGACATTCGTCAAGAAAGCTGGAACATTTATCTGCCTTCTTTTTATAATCATTATGCACTTCATCGACTTCGTCTGATGTTTTAAAAAGGTCGACGTTATCGCCGCTTCTATACTTATGACATTCATCGCCGCCGCAGTTCTCCCGAAGGGCCAAGATTTCATCGTCGGCTAGCTCAAGAAACAACGAACTTGGGTTCACTCCGAAAAAGACGTTAAAGATCAGAAAATATTCCGCTTCCGAAGTAGGATATTGAAGCGTTCCGCCGAAACTCCTAATTACGTCAATGACTTTGCACCAGGGACTGTGCCTTTCACAGGATTCACCACCAATGAATTTGGCCAAGTACATTGGAGTAATCCCATCTTTGTTTGGACAGTTGACATCAATGCCTTGTACTCTATCGGTGGACAACAATTGTGCAACAAACTGCCACATTCCACGGGAAGCCGCAATGTGGTACAAGGTAAGATCCAAGCTATTTTCATTGCAGCCCACATTAAATGTCCCGTTTTGGAGAATGTGATTCAAAATTGCTGAGGCTGAGAATGAGGCAATTTCCACTTCGAGAGCTGTAAGTAAGCTGGGTTGGTCAAGATTGAGGAAGGGTCTATATTTCACAGCATATAATACTGAAATCCACAACGAAGAAAATCCGTCTACATTTTCTAGAGAATGATTTGCTCCCCATGAGAGAAATTTCTGAATAGCAACCAAATTTGCTCCTTGGGCTGCTCTGTGCAAGGCGTTAAAACCCTCTGCATCAAAGCACTCATCGATAACTTTAGTTCCGTTAGGATGTGACAAAATTGCTCTAGTCAAAGGTCCGTCCCCAACCCGTACTGTCTTCACGGTACCATTATTGATTCGTTCCTCGTATGTATCGAGGAAGTAGTCAAAAATTGCATCTTCTGTTTGCAAGTATTTCTGCCAACTCTCGCTCCCAATTAAGTACTCGTAAACATAGTGAAGGTAATGTAATTTATGGTAGGAAACTAGGTGGAAAGTGGACATATCAAACGGACGTCCACACCTGATATCGACTTCTACGTTATGTTTAACTAAGACTTTTGACATGTGCCGACCACCAGTATGTAAATAAGTTAGTAGGGGACTTAATCCCAGCCAGTTCTGACAGTTAACATCTACCCCTGCTTGCAAAATAATGTTGACGGTATAAACAAGATTGAGACTTACGAAATCCACTAACAGTGAACAGTTTAACTTTGTAAACGCAGATGTAAGTGTTTTAGCCACGAATTTCGTTATAAAGCTTGGAATTATGCCCGATTCATATGGTTTGTGTAAAGCAGGAACTCTAATTTTAACCATTTCCCCAATGGTGACATCGTAAGCAAAAGTAAAAGGAGTTAACGAAATTACTATTGAGGTTTCCCCGGCTTTGCTGCTCCCCGTTAGCAGAAGAGAAATATTGGTCTTCTCTTCTAAATGCCCAAGAGCGGTTAGATTTTTCTTATCTTCAATCGATAAAAAGTTTGTTTTTCTTGTTGTCAGCGTCGTAGCATAGCATATGATAAGTTTAATAAAAGCTTGTAACCATGGATACTCTTTACCTAACTTGGTCAAGGTCTCTTGCTTGGACGTGCCAATTGGATTCTCTATCCAACCTTTCGGTTCGCTGACATACAAATCGATTAAGTATTCAAGTCCGACGTCTTCTACATCTTTTACAACATAGTGTAACGGTGTCATACCTTCAATATCCACAGTTAATGGATCACAACCAAGGTGGAGAAGAGGCCAGAAAACATGCTTTGCGAAGCACGCTGCTGCGCTGTGAAGAGGTGTAGAACCATTTGCGCTCGTAGCGTTAACGTCTGCTCCGCTTTTAACAAGAAGGAATACTAGAGCAGTCATACCATGACAGGAGGCGACGTGAAGAGGAGTGGAGCCATTGCAGTCACCCGCATTGACATCCGCTTTGTTCCTTAAAAGCAGCTCGGCTACACTATAGTAACCATAAATGGCAGCGATGTGTAAAGGAAAAAATCCACAAGAACAAAGATTTTGAGCCAGTTTTCCAGTTAAAAACGGTTTAAATTCCATTGATGATGATACTACGAGATCGCATGGAACATTGGCATTTGCCCCTGATTGTAACAGCAATTTCAATGCGTTATAGTTGTTTAAATAAGTAGCCTCGTGTTGTGCGCGTCTACCTGCAGAATTTGTACAGTTTATAGCACTTTCGTCCAAATCTCTTAGTAGTACTTTAATAACTGAAAGGTGTCCTCTCCTGACTGCTGCATGAAGTGCAGTCTCACGCAGATAAAGATGACGATTATCATACAAGTATATTTCTGGAGCTTCTGATTCCTTGTTCTCTTGACTTGAATATATAAACGCTGGAGAATTAGGGACGCAACTGTCTTTTACTCCCTCCCTCAATAAAAACTGGACAACATCTCTGTGCCCACCAGCAGCGGAGTGGTGTAGTGCGATGCCATCTAAAATGCCACCAGCTTCCTTGAGTATCTTAACGGTCTCGAGATGTCCATTAGCTGCTGCTAATTGTATGGCGGTATTGTCAGTCCCTGTTCTTGCCGAAATATTCACTTTGTGCTGAATAAGAAATTTGACAACGTTGATATTTCCCTCTTGAGATGCAGTGTGCAGTAACGAATACTGGCATTTCTTTCGTTTACATTCACTGACGGGATCATAGGAATGCGACGCAATTTCAACGTCAATGTAAGTGCTAGCCGTTTGGTTTAAGTTGGCCCCTCTTTCGAACAGGGCCATCAGATTATCAACATGACCCGTAGCTGCCGCTAGGAAGGAAGGCGAAATCTGTTCGTTATCGATGCAATCAACGTCAGAGAAGTGCTGCACCAGTAGCTTGGTCACATCTGCACTGAGCAAGCTTGAACTATAGTGGAGTGCAGTTGTTTTTGTCAGAGGGTCGGTCGTGTTAATATATTGCGAAGGAAGGGACAAAAATTGTCGGACTAGAAATTTAGCAAAACCCCCTTTGACGACGTGGCTGGCAAGGTGAAACGCTTCCTCAGGGCTAAGCGGTAAACGAGTTTTCTCAGCACGCATAAGGTGGTACTTTGCAAGAAGGTTGTGGCCGTTTTCTTTCTTGACATAGTATATCTTTCCCTGATTGCTTTCATTGGTGAGCCACTCGGATAGAGAGGAATGGTGAATTCTAATCGGGCCATCTCCAGATCCATGCCACAAGAACAAAGACATTTGGTCAAGTTTTGGTAGTAAATCGTACACCAAATCAAGAGTTGGTTGATCAAGTATTAGCAACGAATGCAAATCGTAGACCGTGAGCGGGGTATAAGCTGCAACCAAGACTTCAAAAATTTTTCTCAAAGGCTGAAACGAAGCTGGTGTTCGAAACTTAGTTTCAAAGTACAGTTGATAAGAACTTTCGAGGGTCTTGGGAAATGTCTCCCAGCTAACGCTCTCTGTTGATGCAAGCCACAAGTCAAGCACAACCTTTACATACAGGAAGTTTCCCTGGCCTTTTTCAGCCAGCTTAGAAACAATTATCTGTGAAGGTGAGTCATTGTCGGTAATTCCAAGAGCCGTTGTTATCCTCTGTACGATAGGTTCTCCCAGAGAAAAAACCTTAAGAGACAAATAATTGTCAATGTCCTGAATATTTCTCTTATCGTCAGATCTTAGCTCTACTCTTTGAAGCTTGTGTAGGTTTGTAGTGATACTGCTTACATTACGCGAACTAATGATTAGTTTCATCCACTTTGGAAGGCGTCCAGCTTTCAATTTCAAAATGTTTAAAATATCTCCTTTGTCATGTGAGCATTCATCCAAAGCATCGATGATGATGTACCAGGGGCTACCTGGCTGTAGACTGAGTTTTTTTAGCGGACCAAGAATTCCCTGGTCAAAGCACCACTCTGGATCTTTGGGACATTCAATATAGAGCACTCTACGGACAAACGAGTTTGTCAGAATATGCTCTCGGTATTCTTTGATTTTCCAAGCGACCATATTTGCAAGATTTCGAACAAACTTGGTTCCATCCTGCGTTGCTCTGTCATAATGCATGCAAAAATGATAACCAAGGATTCTGTTGTGAATAGTAGGACTGGATTTTGCAGAACAGAGTAAGTTGCTCAAAAAAGCAGATTTTCCTGTTCCTGGATTTCCTGTAATTAACACGCCTCGCGTATTAATGTCGTCTAAGACAAGTTCAAGTTCGTGGTATAGCCACTGACGACCAATAAAGTCTGTTTTAGATGAATTGATGAATTCAATGAAGTCGAAATATTTTAGCTCCAATGGATCGTCATACACCTGGATGGAACAGCCTAATCATGAAAGTTAAAAACAGAAATCATGCGTAAGCAAAAAAATAATCAAACATAAAGAACTACCACATACATCTTCAACTAATACAAAATATGGGGTGTCTTCTTAGTGTTCCATCAAAACGGACTTTTGCTGATAAGCAATTGTGTTGTGGGTGAGTATTGATCCTGTTTTTTTTTTTTTTTTCAGTCTCTCGCCCCATTTAAGGGAATGCAGGACAATCTTGGATTCTGAATTCCACGCTGTGGATTCCGGATTCTAGTTACTGGAGTCCAGTATTTGTCATTTATTTGGATTAAGTATTCCAATCGTTAGTGGGATTCCGGATTCCTTGAGCTGTATTTCGGATTCCAAAACCCAGGATTCCGGATTCCATAAGTAAAACTTTCCAGGATTCCGGAATCCGCATTCCCTTACATGGGGCGAAGTCTCTACTATTACATCGTTTAGTGATAACGCATTCTGCTAGTCATTGGTGTATTCTATAAAATTGATATCCAATTTATCCATAAATAAGCGCCATATGTACTGAAACACCCTGCGGTGGACAAGTATTCGATCCCAAAGAAAATAATTACTCCATTTATTCAGGTACTAGCCTCGACCTCGTGAGCTGTACTTTGTGCACGGGCCTGTTTCAATTGGTATCGACTTCTGTTTCTAGTACAAGAGGGGACATATCGCCCACAGATTTTTTCAGGCCACACACATGGCATCAAGAAGTTCACTCCGTTTACTGAAAGTCATTCAATAACTGACATTTTGGAAACAAGCAATGAAACCGACGCTCCTTTAATTATATGCTATTTTTTCTTGAAAGCTATGAAGTTGTTCAACTGATACGGTTTGTTTTTCTTGTAGGTGTAAGTATTTTTTTTGTCGCGTCCTGGGTCGATTAGTTTAAAGCCATTTGCGGGATCAAGACATACAGCACAAATTGTAGAAGACGGTCGAAGCGTCGCGATCAATATCTAAGTGAACATCGTGAGACAAACCAAAAACGAAACCCTGACTACTGCTGCTGTTTTTGCCATTTTCACGTTCTACTTACCGTCTCTGGTGAAAGAATCATCCAAAACAGTGTATAAATGACAAAGAAACAATAGCATCAACAGGGAAGCCAGGTCTCGTTTTCTTATGCCCTTGATGTTTCCTGCCAAATTTCCAAAAACAAGGGCAATAAAAGTACCCATTTCATCCAATAAGAAGTTCTTTGTGCACTTGTCCTGATTTACGTCGGTCAACGGAGGCTGCGCCGCCAGAGCTCTCTTTAGCATTTCCTGTTGCTCTTTGAGATCTTCTTGCTCTTCTCTATTTTTTTGAGATTCTTCCTCCAAATTGATTAATTTCATGTTAATAGTTGAGATTTCCTTTCCAATCACTTCTTTGAAATCAGCCAAAACTCGGGCCTCCATACTGTGTAGGTCTGAAATACCTTTCAGGTTGCCAATTTCTTTAACAGCTTTCTGAACATCGCGGTCGTGAGCTAAGCTGGGATCTTTGAGCAGATCTTCAATAGCGTCAAAGGCAACTTTTTTGTCCGCATCATTCAGTTCTAGTGTAGGAACATGTACCCACTTAGTGTTCCTGATTTCACGTACATCCTTAATCAAGTGCTGAGGAATGGTAAAGTGACTACAGAAGTACATGAGGTTTAGGATACCTGTAATGTCCATGTCTTCTGCATTCTGTATCACCACATGTCCTCCTAAATCAGGCAGAAAGAGCTTAGCTATTTCCCAGGGTCCAAGGACAGGATCTAGCCACTTTGAAGCATCACTTTGCTTCCAGTTTGGTTTGTTCGTATGGTGGTGACCCTGAAGAACAAAAGCCCATGCACATGTGCCCATGTCATGGTACTGATTTGGCCTTCTTCTTGGGACAAATACGCACGTACAGGGCCCAGACCCTGCAAGCCTTGTGTTCAAATTCAGATAGAAATTCGCCATCTCTCGGTTAATAAATGGACGTAAGCCATGACAAAGTTCGGTTATCAGAGCATGTCCAAGAGCGAGCCAGTTTCTGTACTCTGGTTTAACGAGTTGGCCCACTGTTCCTGAAGCGCTAGAGGATGACATTTCTGCAACGGTTAAAAAACACAAAATTAAACACCCTCATCAACGTGGTAAATCTATTAAGAGAAAATAAACAAGTATGGATCGCAGAGTATGACGAAATAACATAGCTGATCCGGACTCAGCTCATGGACCCACATTCCCGAGTATTTTAGACTGCGAAACGTCCCTCTCTTGCCTTAAAATTTATGGAATGAAGGTTAAAAGCGAACGCGATATGCACTTTTGTATCATGCCCTAAATTTTAGGGCAAAAAAGAGACTGCTCACGGTGTACAAGAATTGCCCATGGTTCTTACCTTATCCATCCAGAAACATAGGAGTATTTCATTTGATAACTTCGGAATATTGCCGAGGAATACACCTCGTGAAAGAAGGTATCTCTCTTTCAAGACTGCAAAAACGCACGTTTATTGACTCTTTCGTTAGACAACATGTTACTGCTGACTGTATGGATTACCCAAAGCACAACTATAAATAGAGATTACTTCATGGTTGGTGACAGCGTACTACTTTTGTTCACGAGTTGGGAAGAATCGCAAACGAACGAGTCTGACAAGTGAGCGCAGCGAACGAGTGAGTCTGCGATTCTTCACAACAAGTGAATAAAAATCGTACAAGCGAACCAACGACGGAGTTATTTGTTTATTTTATAAGTGCTGAGAAGTTTCTTTCAAACAATAATGTCAAAAGCGATTTGACGATGAAATGAGTTTATTCACTCAGCTTAAAGTTATTAAGCTTAATAACTTAATACTCTTAATAACCAACCGGCACTGACCAAATTTGGAAGTTTCTCATATTAAACCTTCATCGACGTTAGTCACTCAGAAGTCAATAATTTCAAATTGCAAATTATCCACGACTGACATCAAACAAGATTGCGGCGTGCAACTTAGCTGCTTTGGTATGAGTGGAGATAAAAAAACAATGGGTGATTCCGTGTTTTGATCGGAAGGTAAATGTAGATATAACACCTTGCTTTCTCGATCTGCATAATTCTATATATCACAGGAAAACCGACTTCAACAATATATATATTTGTCATTTATTATTCATTTAAAACATTTCCAGTTTCTTAGCTTTTCTTAGTATCTTTAACTCCACATACATGTGAACATGCTTCAAAACAAGACTTTTTCCCGCAGATATCCATCGAAGGCAGTTAACACCCGGGAGTTAACATTCTTCAAGTAATATTTCTTCGTATTCCTCCTATCAATTTTAGCGCAAATCTAGCGCGAGTTTACAACGCCGCTCGGTTATTTACTAGTCAGATTGTTTACTGTACTAAGGGCTGTAAAGGTAAGAAGTAAGAAGCAAACAGTGCTGTCAATTAAAAGTAAGGGTTGGCTTAAACACTACTATTTGTCGGTCCGATTTTGTAAATGAAACATTTGGCGATGGCAAAAAACAGCCTGATTTTTCATTTTGACCTTCCCTTTGATCAGAAAGACTAACCCCATAAATCGTAATTTGAAAATTCCCGTTAAAAAACCGGCCTTTATAATATATTAAGGAGCTGACCAATTATCGTTTGAAAGAGGTGGAGGTGGAGGATTGGGAGATTTAGTTTAGGCAAGAATTTTCTTCCAAGCCATTACTGTTAGGGGCCGACCATTTAACTTTTGAGGGGGTGGGGGGAGGGGTGGGTGATTTTGAAAAAAAATTTCCTACAAGCGCTTGTCGGAAGAAAAAAATTGCATGCAGCTTTTATAATAAATGGTTGCAGCTTCACCGAGATTTTGTAAAGCTCTCTGAATGATGCCGATAGCTTTGTAACATTTTTTTTTCTAAAACCACCAGCCATCTCCCAAAAGTTGGTCCATCCGTAAAGTTTCGAATTTCTTTGCAATGGCTTAAAGATTATTGCTTGAAATTAATTATAAGTATTTTTAAGGGAGCCGCGCTTTTAAGCTTGGGCAAATCTTTATATTACGTCATTCAGTGCAAAGCTGAGGTCTTGTCGGAAGTGCACATTTCATGCCCGGCTGAACAGCAGCATAATTTATTTCACTGGCAAGTAGAATGTGACTATTATCAGATGAAGGTTTGAACGTATAAATGATCAAACATCAACAAAATTTCTTTGCACTTTGGAAAAAGTGGTGAGACAGACCTCAACTCTTTTTCATTTGACGGTCGGTAGACATTCAAATAGCTAACCTCTACGTAGTCAAACAGCAGTCAAACACTGTATTTAGTTTCATAGTGCTCCTGCAGGAGCTTAACAAAATAAAGATTCTAACTTGCTTGAATACTGAGCGCAAGGATTTAAGAATAGTGGTCTATACACCGATGCAGTCTACCTGTGTCAGAATAAGCCTAGAGACGTGCATGAAATAAGCATCATTAAATGCTTCGTCATTTCAGGTCAAACCCTGGCGTCGACCGTCTGTTTTGACGCATACTAATTTCTTGTTTGCTCAGCTACATAGGGTCCACTCGGCAGGATCACCACAAAAAAATTTGTGGTCTTGACCACAGAAGGAAAATAACCGAAACTTGAGCGAACTGTTTGTCGTTTCAAGACCTTTGTTTACTAAATAGGTACCTTTTGAAACTTTATTACGTAGAGCTTTTTCATACAAAGTTTAAACTCAAAATAAGCTCTTTAAAAGTCGCAGTCGCACTTCGTACGTATTTGGCAATGGCGAGAACTAAATTCAGCTTACCTTTATCTCCAGGACTACTAACTATCGCTGAGGCTTTCGCACAAGGTCCTCACTTGTTTAATTAGATGACTTACTACAGCCATACAGCTACTTTACAGCGCACAATTTATTCGAGCGCCAAAACGAGGTTGGTTTCTTGGAAAAATGACGTCATCCGTCTAAAATACAAAGAAACAAAGAAGTGGAGAAAAAATTGCCCGGAAATTTCCTTATTTTGCTGTACTGTCTCGTTATCGGAGGGATTTGAGGTACGTTTTTGGCTATCTTTTCACTTTAATGACTTAAATGCTTAAGACAGCGAGTATATTAAACTAGTTGAGTTCTCTAGCAGAAAGGCCGGTAAGGACAGATCCTCCATTTATTAATATTCCTGATTCGATCGGACATGGACGATCGACGATTCGATAGCGATCTTTAAATACTTTGTTTATTGGGACGTGCTTTTTCTTACAAAGTGATTAGTTTTAAAGAAAATGTATGATCTTTTATCAAAGCTCATGTGTCGACTTTTCCGGTGAAAGGAAGTGTCAAATGCGTAATTGTTTTTCAATATATAGCCTTGTATTTACCTATGAAATTTTGTACAAAACTTTCGTACTTAGAAGTATCGGTTGAAGAATTGAAAGTCTGAGAAGAGTTCAAGGCTTGGCACTGACTTTAAGTGCGCTAACACTGCAATCGCCTAATTTCAACCACCCGGTTCCTAGAAAGTTTTTCCGCCCGAATGCGCTTACTCAGTTACAAGTTTGCAAGTTTGTCGTCGCTCACGAAGGTTTTATATGTAGAAGTATACTAATGGCCCGGAAGGGGTGTAAGTTTAAGTTAGATTAAGAAGATATATACACAGGCAGGTACAAAAGTCGGACCGGATCAGATCAACTTGGATCGACTCGGACCAACTCGGATCGAATAAAAAAATAAAAATAAAATAAAATTGGACTCGGGTAAAAAAAAAAAACATTAAATTAAATTAGCAAAACTGAAAGTTTCACCCATTTGGAGGGTAAAAAGGCCAGATCATCCATTTTCTCTCCGTGGCTTTCAGCCGCCATTTTGTTTTACTAGTGCCAGTTCCTCTCGGATCATTTCGCGAACTCGTGGTTGCGTTACACGCCGCGTTCTGTTTCAAGGACACAGACAGGGATGACCTCAAGGAAGGTAAAATCTCGACCGTCTTTTTCAATGAATTTGCATCATTTCGGTTTCACTGTAAACTTAGTCTGGCAAAGTATTAATCAAATTTTGGTTGCTATAAATTGGTCAAGTTTTGGTTATCACTTGGAGTTTCCTGTTCTAAACATTCTTTTCTGTATGAAAATTAATACACTGTAATAATTACTTAATTTTCAGATTTGTATCAGAGAATAATGAGGGAATGGTAGAATTCACATTGAAATTTACTCAGTGAGCCCAAGGACTGAGTAGCATGAATGAGGATTTTAACGTACAATTGTCTCTTAGAGTATTCCATTCCCTGCACAACACCACTGTCAAGATGTCAGAAGGAGTGGTTCTGTTCACGTTTTGTACCTTCTTTATACATGTTAAAGTTGCAAATTTATCAGAAGTCAAGTTATACATAATCATGATTTTATTATGATATATTTCTACTGTTATTTACTTTTAGATTCATATAAGGGGCTAATGAGGGAAACGAGTCCAAGTTGATCCGGTCCGACTTTTGTACCTGCCTGATAGTGACAAAAGCGCTAAGCATCTCGGTTGATTTCGATTCTGTATATAAATAAACCGAAATAAGCTTTAAACGCCTTTATCATTGCTCAGGCGACTCGAGGCGACCTTTCTGACAAACGTGTTTCCAATTTTCAAATAGACTACTACTAGTTGTCACCAAGTGAGTTGCTGGATGGAGATAAACGTCAATTTCCTCACACTGTATCATTTGTTTTTACTGTCAAGGCGGGTGCTGATCGGAATAATTTCATCGCCTTAATATTTGCTGAGTTGAAAAATTAAATATTAAACATATTACAGAGAACAGTGGGTTCAGTTGTGGTTTGTGCCCTATCGTGAGACGGATGATCACTAATGTTAGCTAATTTTTACAAGATCTTTTGAAGGGGTTACAACCGAAGTTGATTATAAACGTTTCTTTCGATTTGGTGATGATCGGATAGGAAATGAGTTGTTAACATGTTCAGTTCTGCTACAAATTTACCATTAAAATGACTGTGTTCGGAGTAAAAGTTCAAACACGTCTGTAAGGTACTTGCTGAATATCTCGACGTTGTTCTATCTGCTATGTTCAGGCGGTCTGAGAAGCTCGATCCAGCAGAAGTAAACTTAGACCTGAATTGTTGAATCAATTGGCAAAGTTTACTGTTAAGAAGCAAGCTTTGACTATAAACTGCCTCCGCTCTCTTTGTAGGCGTTCGTCGACATGTTTCGATTTCGCTCAAGAACAAGGAGAGGAAATCGCCGAACCATCGATCAAGAGAAAATAGTAGCAAAGACGTTTGTCAAGTTTTTGGAAGACAAAAATCGCAAAGAAGACATGTTTGTGCACGAACTCAGGGAAATATACCAAGGCGAGTTTTGTCCCTTGTACGAAACACTTGGCGTGTCCTTTTCAAAGCTTCTAAACACTCTCACCTATCATCTAAACCTGTGCCAACAGCTTCAAGATCGCATTGTTTTTGGAGGCGGGGAAGCAGCCGCTCTTCAGCTATTAACAGTCGGTGGATCCGAAGATCTCAACTCGAGTGGGGATGAAAATGATTCAGTTTTAAAGGCGTTAACGCGTGGGCCATATCACTGCAATGTTTGCAAGCGAAGTTTGGGGAATGAACTTGCTTACAGCAACCATATCTCAGGTTGGAAGCATCGCCAACAGGAAGTCCTCAGAAAGATTCGAAAATCATTGGAGAAGTAAGTACTTCATACCGGAGATCCGGTGCAGTATTTGGGAAAATGCAAATTATCATGACGGAAACGGGATTTTTGTGATTTTATTCTATTTAATTTTACCTTTATTTGACTGCATAATTATTAGCTTTTGCGCATTTTTTTCTGATTTTTTTTTTTTTTAACCAAAAACGGGATGCGGAATGGGGCATTTTGTGACAAAGGAGCCGGAATACGAGATCAGGAACCTCCCCCTCTGCCAACCGGACCCTGATACTACCCATGATACGTCATTATGAATTAATGAAAGTACGAACAAACGATCAAACCAAGGACTCGCTTAACGTGAACGAACAAACCGCTAAAAAATGTTGCCAGGCAGATCCTGCAGATCCGCCGTGTTTGTTAAAGGACCGCAAACATTTAAACATACATATAGGCCATACTCATTTTAATCAAGACAGTCGAACAAAAAATGCAACAAAGTATTTGGAAAAAGATATGCGCGAAAATTTCCTGAAATGGCCCAGTTAACGTTTCAATGTGCGGCAAAGGATGACTCAATTACTGGCTAAGGAACTGTTGATTCGAGTCAGAGTGAGGACATGTGATTGTAGGTAGTATAAGGAATCATACGACTTTTCTCATTCAATGTTGAATTCATTTGCACGAGTGTGTTTTTCAAAAAGTATCGAAATATATCCCAAATTGAACGAGAAAAGTCGTAAAAAAAAACTCCTTTCATACCAGGAGCCCATCTTTGTGTGCGTGAGTTTGAGCATCTGATTGGTTTTCATATATTTCTATTGTTTGTTAGACAACAATAATTTCCTTGGTTTTTGTATTATATTTCCTTCTTTTTGGACTGAGTTTACTAAAAATTGCCTTGCTCTCTGCCAATCAGATTCAATAATTCTTTATATATTATTAAGCGTGTTACACTAGCCTGTGTAATAGCTACTTACGATGCCAACTAAGCCTCGACAACAGTAACAATATTTATTCAGCTTTTCCAATCAGAAGAGCATTGCATTGCGAACGATGTGGCATCATCATCGTTTTCTACCTTACGTCAACAATGCTATAGTTAGACTGTTAAGGAGAGTATGCCCCAGAGCTCCTTAATTTCAACAGATGCTATCTGATCTCGAAAATGCCCATTGAATAATATTTTTTTACCTCTTATCCCGTTAGACCAGAACTTGTTTTTGACAAAAATGGAATAAGAGTCACTTCTGAACCCCCTGGAGATGAAAATGGCGTCGTTGAACTGAGAGTGGAGAGTGGAACGAACACGGGACAGATTGTGCTGATCATAGACAACACCAGTGATGAGACAATCACCTTGAAAGGCATAACTCTTTTATGGAGCGTCAACTTCTTTGATTATTCGGAAATATCGCGTATTCGAGAATGGGAAAAAAACCTAGAGCCAGGTAACTAAATGTAATGTCGGTTGTTTTGTTTCTTTTTTTCAAGGCTGTGCTTTGTTTTTGTTGTTGCTGTTATTGCTGTTTCAATGCAGTTGCTTTCTTTTAAAAGTTTCTTCAGGCTATGGACTGATGTTTCGCGTTATGTTTATGAAAAATTGGAGATCAGGTGTTTTGAAGGTCGACAAACGTCTTCTTAACCGTTTTTGTACTCCTTTGATTTATTTTCTACTCACGTGTTTTGCCTCAAATAAAACATAAAGCATTTTGATATTTACTCTAGTCAACTGATAAGGAATTCAGGTTGCATATGCGTTATATAAGGTGGTCTTCTTGCAAAACTGGGAGAAATGAAAACGTTTTTGCCAGGGTTATTCAGCCATTGAATCATGTTAGGTAAGAATGTACATGACTTTACGGCTGTCTACGTGCATATTTCACGGCCTTTTTTGCGCCTTGCTTACCAATATCTGCTTAAAAAATTGGAAGGTTTTGACAAGAGGAAATAACTAACGGGTATGATAAGTTTAGTTTTGTTTAGTTTATTGATATTTGTCAGAAAACAAGAGTACATACACACATACATACAAGAAAAAACACAGACACAAAAGTACTCTGAGAGAAGATGAAAACAAACCCCTACAATCGTCTAAGACTATAAAACAAAACAGCCACTAAAATCCGACGAGAATAAAAAAAGACGTTTATTAAAGGAAAACAGTGTGCGCAATGATAGTGCGCTACCGGTGTATCTTTTGTGGTTCAATTTTATCCTTGGTTTAAATTTTATATCCCTTTGTTTTTGGGTATGGAAATGTACGATTGTAAGATTGAAACAAAGGGAAATAGGATTTAAACCAAGGATGAAATTGAACACAACATTTCTATGGCGGCCTATAGGAACGTGGCTTGGTGGTGTAATGAACTTTTAAACTGTTGAATAGTAGTAGCATGCTTATTAGAATGAGGGAGACTATTTCATGCATGCCCTAACAGACCTGGGGAAGTACGACTTAGTATAAAAGTAATCCTGGTTATGAAAAGACAGAAGTCGTAAAAATTGCAGTTACAAGACCAATCTTAAATTTAACCAAGAGAACTATTCATGAGAAATTCACTGAATAGAGAACACAAAAACGGAGCGTTGAATGACACTCAGGGTAAGCGGAGTGTTTGAGCGTAACAATTCGACCGAAAAAATAACATTTTTGTCCCCAGGAGGCCAGAGAAGATTCAGAATTGGCTGCAAAAGACGCACGGAGTTTGGATATTCTTATGTTCCCGGCGTACTTTCGTTCGAAACTGAGGATGGTATTGAATTCCATATTCTGAGGTTTCTATCCGTGCGTATCGTCAGCGATTTGTACGATGACCTGAAGCAAACCTCTGAATACCGACCCCCTCCAAGAGCGGTGGCAATTCCAAGGAATGTCGTTACTGCCTGGGGATTACCCCTCCCACCGTAAGTTTGTATATCCTCAGCGGTTTTAAAGAACGGGGCCTACTTATCATTTTGAGTTTTATCTAAAGGTGTGGTGGTTAGGCTTGGTCAAGGGTTTAGATAAATGAAAGAAGTATAAATTATTGTTAAAAAGACAACTGCAAGGACTCCGATCAAACAACGCAAATAGGCTGTAGTTACAATATTTCGACTGGCTAATACCAGCCTTCATCAACTTTATTAGGACAAATGACCAATTTACAGAAATATATTTGACAATAAGTTATACTTTTTATTCATTTTGACTGATCGCGATGTTCTTTGATACGACGTTGAGAAAGATTGATCGCACACGGTTTTTAGCAATGGTCTTGCGACTTAAACTTTACTTAAACGTAAGAGCTTAATCTTGCAGTCAGCGTCGACTTATGCTTAGGTCACGATTGTATTGGGGAAGGTCACTGTTATGTAGGCAACGTTCTTAAAATCAGTTTTTTTAAAAAATAAAAAAGAAATATTTTAAACTCCTGATACGACAACGCATTTAGAAAGGAAAACTCTTTATGTGTCGTCATGGAGAATAATCAAACAAAGTACCTTCAAGTAGTTGCGGTTTTTGTTAAGAAGTTAGAGTCGTTTAGATCTGAGGACGAGGACGACTACGAGAAAAAATTTAGCTTAAAGTTTTTTCGCGCGTATTCTCAAAAAATATACATCCTGGAAAGCTTCGGATCAATTCATCGTACTTTTCTTCAGCAGAAAAGTTAGCATGGCTATTGTTATTGAAGAAGGTTATATTTTAAGCCCTTGCCCGATAACTGACTTGTTTCGGCCACCACGATATTCCCGCCAAAACTCGTAGTAGAATGACGACAGCTATCACGTTGTCCCGCCAAAATGACTCTGGCTCACGCGCGCACACTACTCAGAATTGAGAAATCCTCGTCCTCGTCTTGAAATCTGAAGGTCTCTATTAGTTGATCAAGTGCAAACCACGAAGAAGGCCTTGTCAGGTTGACGTCATTTCAGTAAAATGCCCAACAACACGTCTCCGTTTTATAGATTGGCGAGGAATAAACTGATCATGCAGAAGTTGGACCAGTATGAGATTCCCATCACTCTAAAGGCGCAGGTCGTCAAGAGCAACGAAGTTCGAGAGGGACTGAGGTTTGTATGACGTGGGATATTTAGATTGTTAACAAGATAGCAACTTCTCAGACGTGCCCTGACCCCGGGGGCGGGGGGGTACTCCCCTATAAAAGTGACGGAGGTGCTCGTTGGAAAATTTGTAGAACACCCCTAAAAGGTACCAGAATCTTGTTTTATGGGCGTGTCCCAAATTCATTTCCACTCCTAAGAGGTATCATTTCAACAACAAAAAATTATATAAATGGCACTGCAAATTTTCATAGCAATGAAGTTAACTTTCGGACACTTTCTTCTCAAGGACTTTTCAAAAGTATTGTCATAAATCTTTATCCTGATAAAGCGTATCATTTTTAACAGAATTCTTAACAAAACAATGTAGATTAACACTTTGATGGGGTGCTGTTATTGACAGTCATATGCCGATGTCCTAGTTTTTCTGCAAACTATAAACATTGAATACTCCATCACTATCCTCTATTTCATACGACGAGTACTAAAGAAAGAACTGGCCTTTGTTTTATAGCGACCCAAGCGGTAAAAGTCCACAAATGTAAACCCCTAAAAGGTACAACGAACACCCCGGCGTCACTTTATAGGGGACCACCCCCCCCCCCCCCCCCCCGCCCGTGGGGGCCCTTATCTGAATCTCAATGGGACCCTTGTAGAATAAGGAAAACTATAGAAAATAACAAGTTTGGTTTTCCAAAGTATAGAAAATAGAAGAAGCGTGAAGAATCTTCAATTTAACCTTTTCCAAGCGTTGAGATAGTGGAGTGCAGCGCGATCTCTTTGCGCCTTCCCCACAATCTGAACGCCTGTAACAGGCTTAGAAAAAACCATCTGCTTAGTTGTTTAGTTGAATTTAATTGAATTGTCTTCACTTGTCTTGGCTAATTTTGATAGAAGAAATGATTCAGAACTTGTTCAGATTTTAAGATAATCATTGCAGCTACACAAAAACGTAATTAAGGCAATCGAAGATATCTTTAAACTTGAATTCAAACAATTCACTTGTTTTCAGGCAACGACTGGAAAAGGAGTTGACTTTCGACAATTATAAAGAAAAGTTCGACATGCTATTGCATATTGAAGAAATTCAAATGCAAAAAGACATCAGGAATTACGATATGAAAGGAGTTGAATTTGATCAGGATGGGACAGACAGAAGGTTTCTTATGTTAAAGGTGAGTGAAAATTTTGCTTGCTCAATGAAGACGAAATGTATTCCAGTGCGCCTACCCACAGCAGTGTACTCATGCAATTTGTGATCAACAGTTGAGGCCGTGACAAATTGTTCAAAATTCCCGGCTCAGCAGCAGCCTTAAGAAAGTTCTGCAACATTGCGCGTATAGATTTCGTCTTGGTTGTTTACCATTTACAAAACCATTCCAGAAAATCCGGTTGGAAAGCAAAAGGAACACGACTTTTGCGGTCGTTACGGTGGAAGTGTTTTCCTGGACAGAATGTTCCAGGCGGAAATTTGTTCCTGCCTTTCTTGAAAGCTATCTTTGATACCAGTTTCATGCTTTCGTGGCCGTTTTTCGGTTACTAATTTGTGCAAATGATACGCGCGATTCCTTGTAGCTTACCATCTACCTAAACTGGAACCGACGTCCGTGCCCATGTCATGGTAAACAACCCCTATGTCTTTCATCTTTCAACTTGTTTCATCTTTTGTAATTATTTTTGTCTTTACTAGTCCATGAGCTTTCAATTCTAGGTCAATCAGACATGCCAGTCGTCTTGTCAGTCGCTCGAAAAATGATCTGTTCAGCATCGTGTAAGCAAAGAAAGTCACATCAGGCAATTTCGAACAGAGTATCGAACCGGTTTTTTTCTAGCCTGTGAACAGGCTCCCTGTTTGCCGGGGAAAGGGTCATTGTTTTCCCTCTCCTCTCCTCGCGATTTTTTCTCCCATTCCCCAAACAGAGAACCTGTTCACAGGTTTGTTTTTTCCTACTGCTTAATTTTTAGTGCTGAACAAAAATGGATGAAATTATTTGAAGATGTCATTATCCTAACACCGCCGTCCAATGCGCAGCCCCGCGCAACACTGAGTCAATCTTATAAGATGTTAGTTAATATTTAAAGTGGTTCCAAACCTTTATCCGACTAAGGCTACGAGCAATCTCTCCGGGGAGCTCTCTTCCCCCACCCCCATACCCCTGGGATAGCTGCTCACAGGATATACCCGACCTTTCTTTGTGTTGATGTGCCCACGCATACTGGTGCTATGCAAACCAGGGTCCGAAATTAACTTTTTAATACGGGCGCCAACTGGCGATTAAGTATAAATTTTTGGTCGCCAGAGGGCAAATTGTCGTCGCCAAAAATTCCCCCTCCCTTTTTTCAAATAAAAGTTTAAACACGAATAAAAAATGTATGGTATGGGCGTTTTTATGCTCAGAAAATTGCACTACTTCCGCTCCCGATACCAGAAAGCAACCGTAAATGTACGAGTAGCAATGGATAAAAAATGGAGCTGGAAGCCACATATCACTAATTTGTTAAGAAGCTACAATTGTTGGTCATCGCCTGTCTGTGTTTAACAGAATATTTTATATGCTTGATAATGAGACTCGCACTGCGTATTTTAACAGCTTAGTTTAGCCCATTCAGACTTGAATTAGACTATGGTGACATTGTATGGGGAGATCAGCCTGGTTTGAAATCTGAAATGGGTCGTTTACAAGCGTTTCAGAATAGATTTGCGAAAAGAATTCTAGGTAATAAGATCTCATCATCCGAAGCACTCAGTTCTCTACAATTGATCCCTCTGTCTTGGAGACCTATTACTCACCGATGCTCAGCGGTTCAAAATGCTATTAAAGGGGAAATACCAGAGTACCTAGAGACTTTTAAGATAACTTTAAGAGACTTGCATGGACAAAAAATTAGAAACAGTTACTTACCTACAAGAACAGGAACAAGTTACTATAGATAAATTAGTGACTGGACAACTCTCCTCAAGGGCAAAGGCAGTACCCTCATTTCTCAGTTATTTTAATATTGCGGATCAGCAGTCAAGCGCCCTACCGACTAAGCTAATTATGCCGGGGTGTGTTTGCATTGTAGATACCTGGCCTTGCAGAAAATCGTCCGTCCGTGTTGCGTGGCGACAGAATCTACGCTTACGAGGCCGGAGTACTACGACGACGATACGAAGGAATTGTACACAAGGTTCAAATGCTGGACGTGAAACTTGGTTTTGACATGAATAAGTACGTTAAAGATTTTGATTTAAGATAAATGACTGACAGACACACTTCCAGGACCTTGCTACCATAGCAACCTTGGGGGGAAACTTCGCTAAGACAGGAATAGTGCATGGAAACGCATTCTAACCTTGCAGCAACCACTGTCTGTGTACCAGTTTAATTTCCAGGCCCCTTGCATTTTCGACAGTCTTTGTCACAGGCTTTACCATGACCAGTTCGAAGGCTATAGCGTTTGCTTGTGATTAAGCTTCTTTCATTCGGGATTGTGTTAAGGTGCCATTTGGCACATTTGCGGAAGCGTTGTGAAACAGTTTTCTGGCGTGCTGAAATCCTTTGAGCTTGGAGCAGTACTGGAACTTGATTTATCATAGGCTGTAGGGCAAGATTTAGCTATTTTCAAACGCCATAAAATACTTTGACTAGCTAACTGTTTGTTTAATAACTCTCTGATTTAGACAATAGCCATATTCGAGGAACAATAACCTCTTGATCTTGGCAAAGAGAAGTTCGTCCTTATATATGTTGTTTTTAGGGCGACAGACTACTTAACTGTCTACTAACATTTTTGCCCATAATTTTATCCAGAATGCCATATATGAAGAGAAAAAAGTTTGACATTCAGTTCACATTCAATCGGCTTCCAGTGCAGATGGAGCACCGGGCATGTGACAGGATTACCCGGACGGAAATGCGCCATGTTCTTTTTCCACGAGAGGACGTTATTCATCAAAGAGCAGAAATGAACAAACACGTCGGGTCAGTTCACTCACACAAAAAAATAAAATAAAACTTTGTTACGTTTCCAGTCAAATCCTTTCTAATTAATTTTAAAAAAATATCGGCTGTGGTTAGTCTCACTATTCTCTGCTTCCACACCAAACTGTGAAGGTCGCTAAACAGTAAGAAAAGAGGGCGAGAAGTGAGAGGGGGAGGGGTAAGAGAGGCTTCCACCCTCCGCCTCCCCTCCCCCCCCCCCCCCCCCCCCCCCCCCCCCCCCCCCCCCCCCCGTGCTCCACACTCACGGTCGCTTTCAGATTGCTTGTCCATTGAATAGGCCACTTTGACGTAGAGGGTGAGAAGGGGCCGATGTTGTGTCAAATTGCACCATGGGATTGTTTTGGGGCACTATCTCTTCTTTCATTGGATGTTACAAATCTGCGCAGGAAACTGGGTCACAGTCCCACAGTGCAATTCAACACAACATCTAGCCAGTCTGAGGCGAAAATGGGCGATGTTCAAGTAAAGTACGAGAAAACATAGGCTGTCGGAAGTCTATTTTATCTTAGCCAAGCGCTGGTGATGTAACAAACTTGCTTCCAATTTTAGGTCCTTTTACGATCGTAACCTGAACAGTGAGCAGAAACAAGCAGTGCAGAAGATAGTATCTGGTTCGTCTCGTCCAGCCCCTTATCTTGTGTTTGGTCCACCCGGCACTGGAAAAACTGTTACCTTAGTGGAAGCAATCAAACAGGTCAGCTGTAGTTTTTTTATCAACTTTGGTCAAGTACGACATGATTTTCGTACCAAAGCTTTGAGGGTCTTCTCGACATTCAGAATTTCAGAATAACAACGGCCCTTATTGTGTACTCCCCAAGTAAAATTAAAGGTGCTAGTACGAACGTAGTATAGGACGAAACTGCTTTGAGATTCAGTGGGGAATAAATGCTGTATGGCTGAATCCGTGAGCAGGCAAGATGAAGCGAGTCCTGTGTTCTGATTGGCTACCCGAACAGGCAGTATGAGCCTTCCTTGTCCGCTTGGGATTTCCAAACTTGGTCCCGCAAGAAAAAAGTTTTCTTTTTGGCCAAACAATAAATCCTCTATTTACCAATTCAAGCTTGTTTGGTCAAGATGCCTGGATACTGGCCAAATTATTTTGCCGTTTCATTTACCTCGACTTCGTCTCGGTCTATGAAAACGAAAAAAAAAGAACATGGCCGTTATCCAGCCATCTTCACTGAACAAGCTGGTCAATAACGCACATTTGTTTCGAGAGGACAACGTGTGCGCGACATACTTATCGTAGACACAGTTCTTGTTCAAGATGGGACCGCTATTTTCACGTGGTCGCGGGAGCCACACCTGAAAGTTCTAGCCTTTTGCAGAGCTTATGTAGTACAATCTTCTTCAGTAGTTTGAAAACCATGGTTATTGGTCCGGCCAAGGCGACTGAACTTGCTGGACCAGTCTGCTGACTCTTCCACTAAGCTAACCCTGGATACTGGGATTGACATGTCATCTTAAGCCTCTCAGAAAAACTGAAAACACTACTATTCATATCTAGTTAAATGTTGTGAAAACATAGCCAAGAAAATTCTTAATGATGCTGACAGCTTCGATGACTGTCAGCCATCTTTATCAAAACTTGAAATCGTCAAAGGTGGCTGACAGTCATCGAAACTGTCAGCATCATTAAGACTTTTCTTGGCCATGTTTTAATAACATTTAAATAGATATTAGCTTCACTAGCCTGATGAATTTCTTCGAGAAAGACTACTATTCATAAACGAAACACCCGTATAAGCAAGTTGCTTTTTGAATGGTGTAGTAAAAACCCACATACAAAAACCTGCATTTTTCCAAGTTAGCCCTATATAATTAGTGTTTACAGTGAAAGTAGGTTCCTTAGATTCTTCGGGAGCGTTGTATTCATCGTAAGAGTTCTATATATTGCTTGTATAAAATATGCATAGAATATTGTCTAACTGACTACAAACAAATTCAAAGTATATGAAATTGTTATACAGCTCTATACTCGACCCCAGGGCTTTGGAAAAATTACTGGGGTTGAGATTGATACAACACGTATGTTATTGTTACAGGGAAAAATGGCAGCACCTGTATTTGCACAGTTTAACCACAGGTAGCCCAAGCTCGAAATATGAGCATCGGCGAGCGACTGATCGGCATTGTTGCTTAACATTCAAAATATAAGGATCTGTATAAGGATCTGTATGGTTAAAAAACCTATCGTTTCTGTAACCTACGAAAATGAAAGGAATTCAATAAAAAACAGCTTACCTTACTTAAAATGTGTGTTACGTCTCTCCTCTGTGGTCCACGGGCCAATTTATGGCCGTTTTATGGGTTTTTAGGTAAACGGTTTTCTCTCTACATAAAGGAAATTTGGTAAACAGTATTTTTGAAGATTAGGTCATGTGCAGGTTTTTAATGTACGATCAGTTGCTTTTGTTCTTAACTTTACAGGTACACAACCTGATCGACTCGAGTTTTATCCTTGCTTGTGCCCCCGAAAACAGTGCCGCTGACTTGTTGGCTGAACGTTTGCTGGCTCACGTGGATAAAGGCAAACTGTTCCGGATGTATGCTGCATCAAGACCTTGGGACTTCGTTCCTCAGAAGCTTAAGGTAAAAGTGTTTTGAACCGGAAATTGAAAAAATTTTCGGAACCGGATTGCTACCGAATAAAAAAAACAAGCTTAAAGCAAGTCACACAAACCCACGGCTTCAGTGGCGAAAAATTTCAAAGCTGTGGGGTTCCAACCAAAAGCTCCAATTGCTCCAACAGGTTTTGTGTGGAGCTGGCGCTTAAAGGAGTGCTTTGCACTCGCCTCGATAGAGAGGGGCCTCTGAACATTTTGTCGAACACGGCTTTGACAGCACAGGGCTCCGACAGCTATGCCATGTTGGTGAGTTCTACTAAGAGTGGAGGAACTGCCCATGGCTGCCCCCACTCGCGCGTTGGTGTCAGTGTGTTGGTGTGCATGTCCCTTACTTTAGGTTCGGCTTCTTACCTCACAAAAGCAATTTATGTAACTGTTAAATATTTCTTTCATCGTTAGGAAGCTCGAGTGGTGAATTTTGATGCTGTTTATCATGAGGTGTTTTACCCTTCAAAAGAAGAATTGATGAGTGACTACCGTATTATAGTCACGACACTGGTAACTGCTGGAAGGTAAGTAATGAGAACGTTCAGCGCACTTGTCGTTTAGAAGCTGAGCGCTGGGTTGGGTCGGTTTTCAGTAGACGCTTTCGCTCCTTCTACTGCTCATCTGGAGGTTGCCCGAAAAAACTGGGTCGACATAGCCTTATTGCCATTTCAGTTCGTGAGCGGAGGAGGCTTGGAACCGCGCCAAGCGCGATAGTCCTGGGCTAATTCTCTCGACAAGCTTGACAGGTGACGTCACATCCGAAATCGCCGAGGACGACTGAAAACGAGGGTGGGGTCGACTATCATTCCCCAAAATTGACCCATGACCACGCCGTCCCACGTTTTATCTCAAATGGCCAATAAAGTACAGCAACTGGGCCAGTCGTTAAGACATTCACGGTACTAAAAGTTGAAGTAATTAGTTCATGGGCTCACGTATAGAAAGCGGATGTGTAATGCGCAGGGGAAAAAGTGGTTAGAGAATAAGAAGGAAAGATAATTAGCAATTATTGGAGGAGGTTGAGCAAAATATCGTGATTTGTCAGTGGCGAGCAGAAGTCGAAGCCGAAGGCTGAGGCAAATAATTGATCTGCTTTGGGCCCAAAACACTGAGAATTAACTTCAATTGCTTTTTCAAGCTTTTTTTTGTAGATTTGCTTTCAGTTCCTCGTTTTGACATATAAGCTATAAAAAGAAAAAGAATCAGTTTTAGGGTTGAATGCTTTTAGGGGTTTTTTCCTTTTGAACTTTGCAGAAATGACTCTATTATTGTTTCTGTGCTATGTACAGCGACCAAGAACGATCATAGGCTCGATTTTCGCCGGTTTCCCAAACAATCCTCATCCTCATGATCCTCGAAGGGTCATAGCCAGGTAAAGATTTAACCTTTCTATTCTAAAATCACTTTCCTAGGTTGGTTTCGGCCTGTTTCCCCCGTAATCATTTTACGCACATTTTCACTGACGAAGCTGGCCGTGCGACCATAGGGTCATAGCCAGGCAAAGATTTAACCTTTCTATTCCAAAATCACTTTCCTAGGTTGGTTTCGGCCTGTTTCCCTCGTAATCATTTTACGCACATTTTCATTGACGAAGCTGGCCATGCGACCGAGCCTGAGTGCATCATCCCGGTCGCGGACCTCCTGGATCCCAATCACCACAGGGGCGGTCAGCTGGTGCTTGCAGGGGACCCCAAGCAATTGGGACCTATTCTCAGGTCACCGATAACACAGGAATACGGCCTTGGTGAGAATATAAGTTCATTCAGTCGATCCCCTGATAATCATCTATCATTAGTTACTCAGTTAGAGCAGCCTAGTTGTCACTGCGATCATTAGGTCAATATCATCATCACTATTATTATATGGACTAATTACTGATGTCAACTTACCAATAGGCTATTTTCACGAAGGCGTCATATTACTACTACGACCAGGATCCTTAACGTTTTTCCTTTCATATTTTTTAATAACAAAACGCCTAATTTGCGCAAGAAAGAAAAACCCTGAAGAATTCTGGCGGGAGTAGCAAGATGACGTCATCATGTAACATGGCCAATTGAAGAACCGGGGCCAAGCCTACGCATAAAACTATTCAAGTCTGTCAGATAATCGGCTCTCAATCTCTCCCGTTTGAAAACCTTTTGATCTAAAAAAAAGAATGGAATTGCGCACTTGTACTAAAAGTAACTCATGGTAAGTGACCCTTGGCGAACTTACTTCATACTGGAGCTTAGATATTTGTCTTTGAAATCACCAGTCAGGTAGTAAACTAAACGCTTATGAATACTACATGCATATTTCTTTGAAGAAATCTCACTTCTGGAACGTTTGATGACGTTATGTAGCGCCTACTCTCGTGGTCTAACTGGAAGCTATGATTCGGATCTGCTTACAAAACTGGTGAATAACTACCGTTCACATCGAGCTATCATTGAGATTCCTAAACAACTGTTTTATGACGACGAGTTAAATGAATGTGCGGGGGACTTTAGGTGAGTACGGAAACATATTACTTCAAAGTGAGTTAGAACATAATAGAGCATTTATTTTCAAGGCGATGCGCAAAGACTCAAAGACTCAACAATACTTTCGGGGACTCAATCTTCTTAATACCATTTAATTGCATTGGTTTAAAATCACAATTAACTTTATTGATTCCTTTTAACAACTGAGCAACCTAGTGAAAATTGGCAAGGTGCCATTCTGGCAAAGAGCATTGGGTTGACTGAACGAGGGGGAGGCTTCACCTTAAGAGTATTATGGTATTATCCGAAAAAGGCCTATCGTTCGTTTGCATTCTTTGCATCCTTTCGGTTTAACGCCCCATGCCATCCTTATTTCGCGGGTGCAATGGAGGAACTAGCCTAAGAAAACAACCGACATTTCGCGACGCCACCACTGGTTTCCAGCGAAATGACGTCTGACAAACGATCGAAGAAATTCCAGACTGATGACGAGACACTACGCAGATCTGGGTAGTGCTACTGATTGACTGAACATTTGCTTCAACCAAACAGAAGCACTAACTAGATCTTGATAGTGACGCGTCATCGACAGTATGAAACTCCTGCACTCGTCTTTCAGACGTCATTTCGCGGGGAAACCAGTGGTGGCGTCGAGAAATGTCGGCTGTTTTCACAAGCTATGAAGAAACTTGGGGACGAGATCACCCAAGTGACCGTACCACTTACCTTACTACAGGAACGTGATGCTAGGTTGGGAGGAACTTCCTAACAAGGACTTCCCCATCATCTTTCACCCTGTGTACGGAACAGACGAGAGAGAAGGCTCAAGTCCTTCATTCTTTAACGTAGCTGAAGTGGAGACAATTGAGCGCTACCTAAGGAAACTGTTGGACGAAAATGAAAGAAGCAGAGGATTAAAACATTTGAAGCCAGAGATGATTGGTATTATTTCGCCTTACAAGAGACAGGTAAGACAAAGTGTGAAATTCGAGGTACCATGTTAAATCATCAAATGAAGCCAGACTAGAACAAATTACAGTAATATAAACACCCGCGAATAACAACCTACTTTTTTGAAGTATGGCAAATATGTTCTTGTATTTTGGGGTACTTATTGGCAAGTTAGCCTAAGA
>BOPM01000336.1:41536-67645 GCA_022179025.1 Porites australiensis | reverse complement strand
TTTGTTTTCTGTTGGCAAATTGTTACGGAATAAATTAATGCAACGTTTTTATTGGTCAATACAATCAAAATGATAGGAATTCTTTTGAACGTTGTGCACTTTCAGGTCCACAAAACATATAACAAAGGAGTCTGACGGGTTTCATAACCATTCCACTCAATTAACTATGATTAAATCGTGCTTATTTGATGAAAATGTCCAGCGGAAAACTCAAGAAATGACATTTCCAAGCCCCTAAATTTAAAAAATCTTCAGTGGGAGCATGCCCCCAGAACCCCCTAGTTTGGAGCACTTTCGGCGGTCTAACTTCCCTTCCCATGCGTACACCTTCAAAATCTCACGCTAAGCTTCTGTTGGTAAGTAGGTAACTTTATTTCCGTGTCAAACAAAAAAGACCAGCCGAAGGAAAGATCCTTTTACTTATAAGGAACTAGTAGGGAACAGTTAATTTCATGGGGACTATAACCTATTTTATTGATTAAAATATACTCTTTATATCAATTATATGTGTCGATATCCTCCACATCAACAATTTTTTTTCCAGATCACGAAAGGCATAAAATGAGTTTGATTAAAAACAAAGTGTCGGGGACTGCGCTAGAAAACGTCGCCCGATTCAGCTTGGCGATCCGTAGACTTAATAGAATTTGAATGCCTTGAAATTTCAGTAAAACAGAAGTGGGTCAAGTTAAATTGTTATGATAACTCCTAGACTGTTTCAACGTTTTCTGCTCTTACATATTTCATATGTATTGGAGTGAAATTAGAGAGTTAAATAAGCAAAGGGGAATTGTTTAGGAGACGTAAGAAGTGTAATCTGAAATAAAAAAGGTGTATTTTCATACCTTCTCGAAAACTGTTGCATGCTTCTTTAACTTAACAATGCACAAGGAACAATGTGTTTTTATTTCAACGCCTCAAAATTTGCTTGCTTATGGAAAGTACCCGTGCATATCACGTACGATGCATCCTTTATCCAGCACATGAAGCATTGTTTGCACAAATCTTAGCACATACTATACATTTCACAAAAACTGGCAAGGACATAATGTCATGTCAGTATAGGCGAACTTTCCCAACCATATCCAAGTTCAGCAACAGAAGGAAAATTTCTCCGTGAATTGTTTACTTCTTCTATGAAACGTGAAATTAGGTATTTTCACGCCGTACTTGGGCAGTGACAGCAAAGAAATGTACAAAAAAAGTGCACCAGCAAAGTCGTTGTTTTGCTAATCTAAACGTATTATGTGTTTTCACATAACGTCATGGCGGCCATATTTGTGTCTCAAAGCAATGAAACGGGGGCCATGTTTGTGTCCCAAACCAGTCCTGTGGGAGTTAAACTCTTTTCTTGTGCAAACGCTTTCTTTTGTTCCAATAAATCTGCATAGATGCTAGCCACGTGAGTGAGAACACAGAATAGTTTTTTAGACGTTCTCGTTGCCATCTCCATCGTCAGATCTTAATGATCCTATTGATAGGTGGCAGGAAACTATAGTTATTATGAGTAAAGGAAGATCACCATACGAGACTACAGGGATGAAGCTAAGGACGCTTTTTTGATTAGTCAAGCAGGCTCTTTTGCTCAACTGCAACTTCAAAATTACCCCATATATTTGTTTTCCAGAGCAGTTTGACCCTGTGGTAAACTCTCTGGCAGCCAGTGAAATTAGCCGGCAGCAGGCTCTTAGTGATCTCCCTAGGACTTTGTTGAATAGTTTATTACATGTACCACCACAAAGTGCTGTGAACTCATGCCAAGTTATTAAGTGCACTATTAAAATTATTATTCTGGCTTCTTAAATGTACATTTTTGGGTCCGTTCAAAAGGTGGATATCGTATTCCACTGGATAAATCGCTATCCAGTGGATAAGTATTAGGGGAACCAATTGCGCTATCCAGTGGATAGCGCTATCCACCTTTTGAAAAACTAGGGCCCGATAAACATTATAAACCCTTTCATTGTCTTCACCAAAAGAGCAGTTCAAATATTATTTCATGACAGTGCATAGGTCAAAAATAATGTCAATATAACACAGCAGTGCGAGAGCAGACTCTTCAAGTCCAGGAGAAAATGATTAAAAATCCACTGGATCTACACTAGCGATTGCTGCTTGTTTTCATTTCACCATCTGACAGCCCTGCTTAACAACGCTTCTGAACAATATTATTTGCCGTTTCCATCCAGGATATCTTTAGCTTCATTTATTTTTGCAGCAAGAAATGGAGACCCACCTGCGAAATGCAACAAAAAATAACTGGGGTGAGAAACATGGACTGCAAAGTCACTTGGCAACAGGCAGGTGATAAAGTGACAATTTTCTGAAAAATTGGAAAGTGCCTGTCAGAAAAATGTATCGAAAGTTATATGGATTTGAAGTTAACCTAGAACTCAAAAACAGGCACTGTACACTTCCTTCAATTGTCCTCCAATTCCTTAAACCCAGAGCTATGCAGGAAGCCGTGGAAATGAAATTTGATATTCACTGTCATGATAAAGCTGATTGTTATTCATTCAAAATATTTCTTCATTTTCGACTGGCTAAAATCCCAGGGATAATTCATCATAACCAGCTATACTGTTGACCAAATTTGGAAGAAGTTTGTGTCATAAATTTCAAAAATGACGTCAATTCTACAGCATAATAGCCACAAAACTGGACAGTTAACCAAGAAGACCTGGAGACGAAGTTGAGTTGTTTTGGTAGTGAATACAAACTTTTCACTCATTTCGCGAGGAAGAAATAGGCGAGCTATTGGCTACCACAAAACAAGAACAGCAAGAATACAACTTGACAAACGACATCTGCTATTTAGAGAATAACTGCAGAGCTCAACATCTCTTTATCTCCTAAACTTGCCAATAAACATGCACTATCAAAGATCAACACAACATCGATGGAGGTAAGCATGTTTTAGCTTGTTTTTAAACTGGGAATTATTTTTGAAATGAACGATAAAACAACTATTGAATTCGGTTTTCTTATCATCTGAAGAATTAAGGAGATCTTGGAGGGTGTTGTCTGCCTCAGCCAATTAACAAGCTCCTTGATCTCCATAATTCTTCAGATGCTGATGATACTTAGCCTCATCCACAAATTGTTAAATATTATTGATACAAGTCTGCCAGACTCCTAACAGAATCTAAAATAAACCATGTTGGACTGCCTATTGAGGAATCCTACAATTTTACGAGAAATAGCCTTCATGCATGATCATTTCAGACAAGCAAATATCACCACCAAGCCTGGCTTGGAGTTTTACATTCACTAAGTCCTACACAGATGAATTCCAAAGGCAGTACAGTTGAAAAGAATATCCATGAAGAAATAGTACTGATGCACAGAGTTTTGTTTTTGCTGTAATCAGTTTCTTATCTCAGATAATTGTTTTCCCTTTGTTTCAACTTCACTAGCACACATTTCCACACCCAAAAACAAAAGAAAAACAAAAATTACCTGACATAAAAAACTAACTACAACATTTATGATGCTTGATGGTGAAATCTGTTCACATGATGTACATATGCTTGAGGGCTATTGCTGTAGACATAATAATATTATGACCCAGCAACTGTATATCTGTGATAGATGCGCAATTTAGGCTAGCTACATTGTACCAGATCAAAAAGATTCAGCCCTTAAAGAACTGTTCAACCCACCTCTGTCTGGATGATTTATGAGCATAACTCTTCTGTGAGCCTCTCTAATTTTAACTTTGTTAGCGGAAGGACTTGAAAAGAAAGCAGAAAAACTTTTGGTGTTAAAGGTATTGTAAAGCACTTTTACAAGGAAAAAATCAAGTTCAGATTCTTTGACATTTTGTGAAGAAGCATGTACTCATTTAAGCGAATGAGGATACAATGAAATGTACCTAGAAAAATTGCGCTAAATAATGTACGAAATACAATTTACTGCATATTTATCAAATTTTTTGGAGGATTATACAATCAAAAAAGTCCATTTCTTTTCAACATCAATTAAGGTTGAGTTTTCTCAGTATTTTCACATTTCATGATTGAAGGTCATTAATTCACAGTCTGGTCAAAACACTAGGGATTTCAATGCATCATCTCATTCACATGGTTGAGCTACTTTCTCTGACAATAGTCTTGAAGGAAAATGCTAGGCAATCGAAGTTAAAAACCTTGAGTAACAACTACATCGCTTTATGGAGGTGGGTGCATGGGATGTCCAGGGGCTTCCACTTTTGGCAAAGCCAGCCCCTAGACCCACGACCGCAATATGGCTGGTAAACCCACGCATTCCAGCCATGAGCCCCTCAACATCAATGGAACAAGGCACCTGTCACACTGATTTAACAGTGGAAAAATAAAGGGGGGGAGCTAAGCAAAGATAGTGGCCGCCAGGAAACACTGTACTAAGCACTTGCAGATGATGCAAGCAAGGCTGACTAAGCTTGAGCCACCACACTGACCGCTAACTGACAACACGTGACTGCACTCCTTGTTGTTAACTGTATTAAACTTCACTTTACTTCATTACAAGAAGTGTGGAAACAACAGTACTACACTCAATCACAATCATGTTTCAATCAAGATAGTCATAGTTATAAAGGCTTTCCATTGGAAAACCCTTACCACTGACTTGGTTGAATACTAAATGGGGTTGGCCTACACTAATTTACCATAAAATAACAAGGTTTCCTTTAATCTCTATAAATTTTACCTTGCAAATCTCCTAGTCTTAATAATGTCATTGAAGAAAATGCATTTGGCCATAGAAACTCAGGACTAGACTTGATGGCTATAAATCATAACATACCTGATTCCAAGAATTAAACCAGCTTCTCTTTTCGTCATCTTAGGTTCAAATCCGCCCCTGTAATAATGGCTGAATTCCTATATACAAGAACACAAGTAAAACATTAATTTGTGACAATCTTTTGAAAAACTTGTTACCAAGTTTCTGATTTGCTTAAATCAGATTTGTAGACTAACTCAACCTACTTTTAATGTGAACGAGACAGAACAGTTAAACCTAAAAATACCCCATTGGACTAAAACCTGATTGTGGAAAGTCCTACAGCCCAGGAACATAACACCTGATGGATGCCCAAAGGGCATTTCACAAGTTTCATCTATTGCTGTGGCTTGAGATTTGCAAATGAGTCACTCACTTCAGTTCAATATGAAAACGCATTTTTGCTGTTGTCGCTGAAGAGTACTTTCAGCTGTTGCAGAAGTACATTCACTCGCTACCTCATAAGGCAACCCAGGGAACAAGGTTTTCATACTCGTGTTAGCTGTCCATTTGCTGAAGAAGTGTCAACACTCACTGCTGATAATTTCAATTAGTCTTGTAGGTTGTGTATATACATTTTATGCTATGAGTATCTTGATCATAAGCACAGCTAAGACGGCCCAGCAAGCCAACTAGGATGGTCATTAAACTGGTTCATAATATACCCAGGAAAGATGAAGATGTAACAATGAATATTATATGAATTTGATATATTGGAACTATGGAATGAAGAAATAAATGCAAAGAAGATCATCGCAGTTAAAGACCCAACTCAAGCAGTTGAGAAAAGAAAGCCTGAAAAAATCATGAGCTGTGTCTTTGATTGCGATGATCGTCTTTGCATTTATTTCTTCATTCTGCGGTTCCAATATAGCTGCTTATCAAATTCAAATATTCATGATTCAGATGACAGTCACTCTAAATTCGAGATTTCTTATGCTAAGAAAAAAATTTAAAACAAATCACAGAATAAGATTTTATTCTCGTAAATTCAAACTGCCTGATAAAATTACAGAAAAAGACTTCTTATCCTATTATTTTTTTAAATTTTCTCGTAAAATAAGAAATCTTTTTCTTAAATAGATAGATTCGGAACAATCTCGAATTTAGAGTGACTATAAACTTAAGACTGGATTTATTTCTTAGTGCAAGGAACTTACCGGTATTTTGGGAATAATCTTTGGTATCTGGTTCAAGTTGACCTTTCTGAATGCTATCAAGGCATAGCGACCTACACAAGAAAATGAAGAATCCGCAAGGTTTGTGTCAGGACGTAGCACTCTATGCACTGTCAGCATATTATATAAACACGTGAGAAAATATATGACTTCAATAAGGTTAAGTACAGACAAATTTATCAGGAAAAAGAACCTGCAACTGCCGCTCCGGCTACACCAAGTCCTGCTAGTATAAGAGTTGTCTAAGAAAAAGCGAAAGAATAAAGATAAAGTATTAAAAGATGCTCGGAAGACGGTTCATAAACTGACATCCACATGGAACACAACAGAGTTTACCCACCATTGCAGCTGATTGCAGTGACTTCAATGACGCAAGAGAATTCCCAGGGTGCATCACGCTAAGAAACAATCCCGAGGATCCAAGGGAGCAGCAACGAAAGGCATCCGGGATATCATAGTTTACACGAGTCATTCCGGTTCCAAAATGGATAACTTTGAGGAAGATCCTGCTGCCGATTTTTTGGCCAGAGAGCAAGATGATCTCGCTGAGTTAGGAGAGGATTTTGGCGGCGGAGGAGCCGAGACAAACGTAAGTTAAGTAACGCCTTGGTCTGAGTAAATTTTAGGGACAGAACAGGCAGACTTTTTCTGATATTGGCAACGAAGTACTCGGACATGTTGTAGCGTCTTTTAAAGAACATACATCAGCGTTTGATGTAAAATATTATGGTTAAAAGCTAGCTATTCTCGTTAATTTGTATTTAGTTGTCGTGTTCTGCTCAAATTGTAATTTCTTATACTTATTAGACTTAGAAATTACAGGCAGATGGAGAACTTTTTTAAATTTCTGTAGTTTAATCATTTGGTCTTAATACCGTATTTGTCACTACCTAGCACCTAAGGGAGGGTAATCTAAAACAGTTTTAAAATTGAAACCATAGCTATTTGTAACGTTAAATCGTGTAGATGTTCGTCGAGAATAAAAATAAACTTCACGCTACAACGAATGTATCAAAATGCTGCAAATTATCATCAAGACTTCTCTTAGTTCCGTGATTATGAACATCACAATTTGAAAATAAGAGCTACCTGGTTAATCTACCTGAAAAGTTACCTTCTTTTTCTTGTTATAACGCATTTTTTTGCAGTTTTTATTTTTGTTGAACTAGGGTTTTAAACGATGAAATATTAAAGCAAGGCCTTATCACTTATTGACCGTGCTTAATCGCTTGAATTTAATTTTTAATTTTCATGATATTTGTATCTGTTGAAGTAAAAAGAGTTCTGTCAAGCGTCTTTCAAATGTTTACAGACATGTTACTTGTTTTACTAGCATTCAATGGAAACTTTTGGCAGTTGACCATTGTGTAATTTGAATGCTAAATTGAAGAGAATGTAAGAGTTACCTGCAAAAAGTGGATGTTTAACAAAGTTTAAATATATATATATATTTTTGCACTGCAGGGATTAGATGGGTTTGGAGACAGTGGGTTAGACACATTGGATAATGAACCAGTTGTCAATGGGTTCGCTGAAGAGGTATTTGTAAACTGGCTCTATAAGACTCCAAACCTGTATTACTTGCGATATTAGAGAGATTAAGATTCACTTTTACGGCAAATGGCAAACGTCAGACTCAGTTGAGAATTTCTCAGAATAGAAAATAAGCAGATAAAAACAGTCCCGAACGATTCCTACAGTTAAAACTGGCGAAAACTACTTATTTTTCGTGTAGAAGCAATAAAGAGTACACAGAAAGTAAGGGGAAAACTTGGTCACGTGGTACAAATTCACGTTTGGCGTAAACGCTAATCTTAATCTCTCTAGTGGTGTGCTAATCATTGCGTAGAAACCACAGGCATGCGAGGTGAGAATTGATTATGGAAATTGTTCACCCTGTTATCGTGGAAAATCAGAAAAGTTGTTTTAGTCAAAAAAATATCAAAACTTGGATTTTGGACTCAAAATATACGCAGCAGAATGGTCATAAAATGCTCTCTGGATTGATCTGCAAGGGTTTTGTTACTCAAGGTTGCATAGCACCAAGAGTCATAATCTGCGAACGTTTTTTCTTCTTTTTATAAATACTTGAGATATCAATGATTTAACCTTCAACTACTGGAGGCAACTTCAACTACTCGTCTGACGTTACGTATGTGTCATGGATGTTTTTATAAGAGTAGCTTTGTTCTTGACTGTCACGCACTCTACTTGCAGCACTTCATCGGCCAATGGAAATTACTATGTCTAGTCTACAAATTGAACTAGTCTATTTATTTTCGAAGTTCTCTAGTTTGGGAAATGTGTATTTATTTTTCATACTGAAGTCTTCATTGATGTTTCCCTGATATCGTAGTGGTATTGCCTTTGATCGTGGAAGATTACTGTACTTGAAATTACCGCATTATTGCCTAGACATCATTGGAAATTTCACTTTAGATTTATAAAATGTAACGATCGAACCATAATCTTCAGTCCAGTTTAAGTTTAGTATGACTATTCTATGTACCATAAGGCAGTCAGTAGTTACTGTGTAACCTATGCCTGGCTGCACACTGGCTCCTTAAGAATTTATCTCCTCCTCATTTCTTATCTAATCTCCAAGCAACCTCGAGGTAACACTTTAAGAGTGTCTCCTTTCCTGTACATTGTTGTGCATTAACAAAAGTGGTCCACAGTCAAAAGGCTTTAAAGTTTATATTGCTTTGACGTGCCCCCAAGCAGGAATTCTTATTGAAACCAAGAGGGAGTTCAACAAGACAAAGTGTGACCCTTATAATGTGGAGGCCATCAGAACGCCAGTTCAAATTATTATTGATCAGTTGGGTCAATCCGATTATTTTGATTGTTGATTGGGTGATTCCAGAAAATATCCATACCATACCACAGACTTATTTTGTATTTATTGAGATGAACTTACAATGTAGGTAAATACATGTAACTGATATTTGTCTCTGGTGAGATGAACATACATGTAGCTACTGACATTCATTTTCCATTTACAACAGAGTTCTCATCAGCCAGTTGCCCAGCTTCAGAGAGAATCCGAACCAGAATCTGTTAGGTAAGTTTTTTTGCCATGTTCTTATCAGTTCACACGGTTTATCATGTTGGGGCACTTACAAAAAGAAGGACAAAATTACTCTGTAACACATGAACGTTTTGCTATATACTGTACTGTTTGAATGGTCAAAATTTAGGATAAAGTTGGAAAGTTTTAAGTTGCAGAGATGTTTCTAAAGTGGAGAATGGGAAAATGAAAAATGGGAATTCAGCGTAACTTGAACCCTAGCCCTATCAGTAACTTGAATTGTAATTCTTTGTTTTGTTCTCAATTTTCATTTATGATTTTCCCATTCCCGGTGATTTGTTCCCCCAATCCCTGTTCCCCATTTCCTGTTTTAGTAACACCCAAGTTGCTGTCATCTGGTCTGTAGTTAAAGGCTTTTACCTTGCCTTATGCTAAAGGATAGTTTGGTCATGCCATGATCAAAAACATACATGTATGTCTCTCTCACGTGGAACCTAGAATCATCTTGTAGTATAGTAAAACGCACACTGTCTTTTACTTCAGTATACTTCAAAGGTGCCATGTTTTGCTAGAAGACTTTCATTTGTCAAGTATTGCAAAAGGAGCTTGAGAATAATGTAATATTACTTTTGTCATGCATGTAACAAGAGAATGGGACAAAAGAAGAAATATTAGTCCCAGCTTAGTGCATACAGACTCATGACATCTCAGACATGGGTCAGGAGCTTTAAAAGGACTTGCTGTAAATACATCTACAAATCAGTAGACTGGAGAACATGTCTAGGCAACACTGTAGGGTTGACTGACAGCCTAATTAATACAATGTTATTGTTGTTGTATACTGACATTTTTAAGTTTCAGGTCACTAAGTCTAACTGTGAGGTAGAAGTTTTATTATAATGTTGATACTAATTAAGCACCATAAACAGCAGGTTGTCCTTTATAGCAAATCCTGCTTGGCATAAATGTGCTTGGTGCAAGAGCAATTCTCAAGTGATAACTGCCGCACCCTCTCTACCCTTGGGAGGTGTGGTTTTAATGCTTGTGGACATGTTGTTGTCTTTAAAATTAATAAAGACCTTTAGATTCTAAGATGAGTATGACAACAAGTTCGAGATTTTCTCAATACTAGGTAGTACTTGCCTGTGAACCAGCGTCATTTTGGGGGGAAAACGAGGTGGCCGTCATCACTCTACTAGAAGTTTTAGCGAGAATGTCGTGGTGGCGAAAACAAGATAACAAATGTTAGAAGTTTGATCATTTTGCGATCGGGAGAGGGTGTAACCTCCTTCACTAAAGGTAACAGTGATAACTTTTGTAATGAAAAATGGCTTTCTGGAGAGTCCATATTTTGAGAATAGATGAAAAAACTTTAAGTCAAATTTTGTACAAGTTTGTAGTCGTCCTCGTCCTTGAATCTAAAGGTCTCTAATTTTTATCCACAAAAAGGAAAGGAATTACAATTTTTTTGAAATAATATATCTCATTTCAGGAAATGGAGGGAAGAAAAGGCTGCCCTCCTCAGTAAAATGGATAGTGAAGAAAAAGAGCAAATAGAGGAATGGCGTGAAAAAGCTAAAAAGGAACTTCATGACTGGTATGAAAGACGAGATGAACAGTTAGGAAAAACACAAACAAGTAATAGGTATGTTTTTTTTTTGCCACCGTTTTCTTCTTGGTACAGTGGGTATTTCTTTTATATTTTTTGTAATAACAAGCTATGGCTGTATAATACATGTATGTGTCAAATTTTGGGATTTTACGCAGAGCTTCTCAAAACCAAATCATTTTGGCTTGAACAGTACTGTGATGTAACTCAAAAGACATGTAGTGAGTAATATGGAATCTCTTTTGATAAGTAAAGATGGTAAATTTTAAGCTCAGTGAGGAAATGAGAAATAATGTGATCAGCATGTCATGAGCGCAGGACAAAGAAAAAATCTGAGTTAGTGACAGGAATTAAACCTACAACCTGTATGACCTTCTGTCAACCGGTCAGATGCTCTAACCACTGAGGTACAAAGCACTTGTGGCAAGCTGGGCCATGTACAAGGTTCAAACATGATATGCGTCCTGCGTACTGCTAGGATCAGCAGTGTCTAAATCATCGTGTGTGTTACGTACATGCACTTGGGAAGTTTCTTGTATGCTTCTTTCATACATGACTTAACAACCTCCCAGCTCTAGATTCACCCTTCAGTTTGTATTTTACATGTATATGCTTGTGATAAAAGGGAGAATTTGACTTCGGATCAAGACTGACTTAAGGCGAGTTCAATTGACAGTATTCCAGAATAAGAATAAATGAAGTAAACTCCAGAGATGATTTGTTTTGGCAGTCATTGCATTGCAATGTTTGTAAATGTGCTTAAAATAAAATATTGCAATGTGTGTAGCGTTTCATTGGTCCAAAAGTCATGGTAAGTTATTGTCAATGATGTGGGAAGTGGTTGCCCAGTCTCCAAACTAGGAGCTCGTGTATAAAGTGCCCGACCAAAGCCAAGAGAATACATTTCACCCAGAATACAAGTATTAACCCTTTAAGCCCCAATATCCACAAACAAATTCTCCAAACTGATCTCTATACATTTCCTTACAGAATTAGTTGGGAGAATTGATAAAAGATCAAAGATTTTTCTCTTTGTGATCATTTGATTAATTCTCATAGATGTTGCACTTGACAATCTATGGATATTGTTAGGAGAAAATTGATGTTGGTCACTATTGGAACTTAACAAAACACAGGGTTAACAAAACATTTGCGTGTTTCTGTTCCAGAATAGGCTCAATCGAACACACCCTTAGGGTCTACTTCTACGTGCCCCTTAATTCATTTGTGAAAAAAAGCTTAGTTTTTTTTGGAATCTCCTTGCAGGGCAGACGAGGAGGCTTTTGTCTCAGACCGTGATGATACTTCCTCGACTGGGCATGACTGGGAACGTGTGTGCCGCAACTGTGATTTCAATCCCAAGGGAACAAAAAATACTAAGGATGTATCACGCATGCGTTCAATCTTCTTGCAGCTAAAGCAAACACCTCTTGCGAAGGATTAAACTTTGCTTCTCTTAGGTCAATTGTAAATGGATTATTTTTTAATCATCTCATGAGTTCAAGCACTGGCTAAGTCAGGAAGAAACTGTAATCTTAGTTTCAGCTACTGCTTATCAGTATTATTATCATGTTGGTTATTTACCATTAACCAAAAGAAAATGGAAATTGTTTTTGGAATATAAATGGAACATGCTTTCTAAGCTCTCCCCTTTGGATAATTTTCGAAAGTATAGCTGATGTCAGAATTTCCTTCATCTCCTATGAATACTTAGGGCTAGGAAACAGGAAATTCTGAATCAAACTAAGTTGAATACTGATTTAACCTGAAATCAATTTTTCCTACAGCATAGCCACTTCGGGAAAGAAGTATTTGTGGTCAGAACATTCCAAATGGGTCTTTTTGTTTCATTAACAATTTTTGGTGGTACATGGATGACTTGAGATCAAGCTCCATTTTGTTTTTCTTGGTAAATAAAATTATAGAATTAGCGCTAACACGTTCTAAAATTTGTCGTGATCTCGGGTAAGTAAATGGAAAGTGTTCTTAAACGAAAATAACCAATTGAGATTTCCAAATATGTTTTGTGAATGGTAAACAACTGTGGTTTTTTTTTGTGTGTACTTTGTTTAATGATCAAGAACAAGAAGGTAGAGGAACTTTTTGGTCTAAAATTAACGTGAGAAAATTAACTGTTTACTTGAGACTTAGGTGTGGAGAAAAACCGTTTTTTGTGGGTTTGTCGATTGACTCCTGCATTTACTTATGATCTTCTCTTCTTTTAACAATTCTCTGAGATTTCATTACTGCAATTCAATACCTTTTTATATCATGCATTTTGTATGGCACTGGCTTAGCTTGATTGTTCTCACCCGAAGAGAGGCAAACAATGGAGCTTTTTACCAATGTCACTCGAGCAATTTTTAAACGTGAAAATATTAATTTCTTCATAGATAAATCGTCATATATGAATTAAGGAAACCTGCAAAGTTTTGTTAAAATCGGTGTTAAACTCTTAGAAACATGAGATCCCAAATTTGCGGAGTCAAAGATGCATGAGTCAGCAATCGTGCTTCTCGCATACCATGATTTCTCTATATAAGTATTTGCAACTTTAGGCTTTCACATTTTCGAGAGTGCGCATTTTTTTGTGGCGTCGCAGTTTCACCAAATTCAGTGTGATAAATTGATCTATGAAGAAATATCTTTGTTTCACTGAAAAGCATTAACAGTAATTGAACCCTGAGAAAGTGGCTGACATTTCGAGACGCCACTATTGGTTTCCCCGCGAAATGACTTTTGAGGAACGAGCGCAGAAATTCCATACTGATGACGTGTCACTACCCAGATCTGGGTAGTGACACGTCATCAGTATGGAATTTTTGCACTCGTTCCTCAGACGTCATTTCGCAGGAAACCAGTGGTGACGTCGCGATATGTCTGTTGTTTTCTCAGGTTATAAAAATTGCAATCTTGTAGACAGTATAGCATCAGTAAAAAGGTCCATTTGAAGGGACGGATACGTAGAAAGAGAGAATGATATATTTAATGAAATTGTCACTCCGCTAACGTTTTCTTGCTAATACGTCCGCTGATTCATCAAGAACATTGTGATCCATGTAATCCCAAAATCAACCAAACAATTCCTTGTCTAGCAATGTTACTGAATTTTTCAGTAGAACAAACAATTTCGAAATAAGAGCATTAGAAGCAAACATGGCTTGAATTGTACTAGAAAACCCAGCGTAACTGGTATTAAAAGGTAGTAGAAAATAACGATAGTTTGCCTTTGTTTGAGTATATATGTTGTTAGGGCTGGAAATCTCAAAGTTATCTGGCTTTTCCGGCTTCCGCCTAGCCTGCGAAACAAGCTTTTTTGCGCGAGGTCCTCAAGAAGGTCGGGACACAAGTTTATCAGTCCCTGTTATAACTGTCACGTGTTCACTTTAAATAAAGAGTCTTTACTTTACTTCACACTTCACGAGAGAAAAAAAAGGGAATTGAGGGAACGTTCGCGCATTAACTTGATCGGAAAGTCTTGCTACACAGACTAGCTTCCGCCTCGCGGCCTCACCGTTGGCCCCTCGCGCGGGTACGCTGCCTAAATTCTTATTTCGAAGAAAACTAAGAGGCCACTCGTAGTCTTTAGGCGATGTCCACACCATAACGGATAGCTCTTACGCTGGCAACCTCGTGTGATCAAATACCCTGTTCAGAACAAAGGGACCCAAAACCCATATCCTATCTAGCTCAGGGAGAATGTTACTATGGTAATTTCTCGCGCTTCACAAAAAGTAACTAGAGGATGGGGTGTATGCGTAATTCTCTTCTAACTCGGTAGTGATATCAACTTTTAGTATCTGCATATTCGGATTAGAACTTAGGCAGTAAAAAAACTGTTGTAGACATTCTCATTTTGTAATTAACAAATTCTCTTTTGGCGTTAGCCCTTTCACGAGACCCGCCTAAACGGGGAAAATAATTACTACTTCAGTTCACTTCTTTTTCCCACTTTTATCGGGGGCTTTCTTGCCTTTTCACTCTATCCATCACTAAAGCGGATCAGTTAAGGTTTCTGGCAAACTGCCCACCTACCTTTCCCCTAAGCCATCATTTTGCCTTAAGCGAGAACTAAGTGTTAATGTTAGCTTAGGGGAGGGGTAGGTGGGCAGTTTCACAGAAACCTAAGCCATACCGTTCACAGCCGCTTAGTTATTTAAGAGGAGGGCTTATATCTGAGGGGCTCAAGTTCTATTGGAGGGGGGGCTTGTGATCGGATGGATCTTTTGTTTACCGGTTGTTGAGTTTATACTGGCCGAGGGGGCATATGAGTGGGAGGGGGTCTTACAAGCGACAGTGTACGGTATTTGCGAGCAAAGGAATTCTTGTTTCAGACCACTTTCCAAGCCTCCATTGATGTGCCTTCAGTTATTTCTTGGGCCGATTGAATTTCCCGGACCTTATGTACTAATTTTTCGTGAAACATTTCGCATTCCCCGTAAATAAGCCTTGTAAGAAAAACTTAGAAAATCGAAAGCTGTCCCAAAACAAGTCTTCACAATCGCACATAGATAACTGGTCCATTGCCGGCTGACTTCCAAGACAAGTGGATACCTGCTGGTCGTCCTGATCCCATACGGAAAAGCCCGCAATAAATCATCCTATAAGATATAACAATCCTGTGTTAGTTAGGTTACTGCAAAACAGGCAACAAAAAACGTTAAGTACAGTTAATGTCCGTAATGTCGTTGAGACCGAAACAGTTGTCCATGTCTGCCACTGCCCAGGTGACATGGCAATGCGCATGTGTAAGGTACAAGCCATAACTAACTAGTCCACGGCGTTCGTAGTATGCTTCCTTGTTTTTTTGGAGTGTCCTGGTCGATCTAGCATTTGGCAAACGCCGGGTTCATTAAGTTACGAACGGAGCACAGAAACGCCTGAATCTGTGTTTTATTCTTGCCCCCTGTCTTTCTAAGAAAAGGGTTAATTTCTTTAATTTCTTTGTCAGCTGTAGTCAAGAGCCATTTTTAACCTTCAGCTTTGTGACTCTAAATATAATCTCTATTATCAATTTTAGCGTTATACATACGCTATTTCGAGCTATTGAAATTAATGTTAGCGACAGTGTTTTTATACGGATGGATAATTTTTTTGATTATACATATGTTTATCAGTATTGTGATATGTTATAAAAATATGCTGTTTTTTCGCAAAACAAAATGACCACGATCGAAACCATGACGTCAGGAAAGTAAAATTTTGGAAACTTGTGACCCGTAATTGCTATTTTACACATATGCATCAAAATTCAAGTAACTGATCATTATTTTAACACTTTTTCAATTCAAAAGCCAAATAATAATAATAATAACGCTTAATCCCGTATCGGACTTTTCTTTTACACTTAAGGATAAGATATCTGTAACCGCTTTTGTTCCAGAAATTCAATCACTATTCGAAAACGAGGAAAGTGAAATGCATGCTTATCTTGTTACAAGTACAGGAGCGTTGAAGAACAAAATTTTTTTTAGCAAACAAGTACCTCTAATTTTGTCCAAGAGGATCGTTTAGAATGGCAAAGTGCCGCAAAGCAAACAAATTGTTATCGGCGGTTTTGTTAGTTTTATGCACAATATGCGCCTTTCTTTCCGTACAGATCGAGAAATGCTAAGGTAATTTATTTCGGACCGCTTTGTACAGTCGGTTCTCGGCTTCCTCGAAATCATCTTTTTTGCTCAACGAAAGTTTAAAAACTTCTTTCATTGTTTAACCACCTTGTTTTATAAGCTTTGGATGCTAAGAAACTCCAGTCGACGGATTTTATGAGTAACGATGTACTGCAGGCCCTCATCTCTAAGGCAACTCAACAAATGAGATACGTGTTACCGTACTATTGATGCAAGAAGTTCAAGGAGTAACAAAATGACTATGCTAACTTATGCTGACCTCTCTCATATCATGAAAAGAGTTTTCCTTCGATATCTCACTGAACTTCAATTGTTGTCTGCCACAAGGATTTAGCAAATCTACCGCGAATTTCCGGCATTCAAAAGCAGCTATAATGACGGTGCGAAAGCTGTGCTAGACGTAAATATCCGTGTTATTAAAGGATTATGATTTCATAATTAACACAAAATTGAATTGCCAAAATATATTATTCATCTCACCCATCCGCCTTTGCCTTTGATCCAATCTACCAAATATAAGGCAGCAAATTCATACATCCAACTTCCAATGTCAAGCACATATCGATTGCGTCCGTCTCTGCAACATTCGGAGACGAGAGCCCCGGCAAACGTGTACAGGGCAATAATTCTTGCCCAGTTTAACCCATCGCTCAATATTTCCGATGAAACGTCATTGAAGACTTCATGGACGGCGTTCTCGCTTGTGAACCGAACGTTTACATGACTAGAAATGTCTTTGTAAAGCCGTGGGTAGCTTAATTCAAGTAGCTCACCGACTTCTTGGATGCGCGTCGAGACGAGGCTGGTGGTCTCACTGGGTTTCTCTGTAGAATTAACGAACGCGAAAGATAAACCCCGGTTCTTGATGCCATCTCGTTCAAGCTTAGCTTCGATGTAATCGTTACATATTTGCCTAGCTTGTTCAAGAATATCTGCGCAGACTTTGTTTCCTTGTAATTGGACGATTCGTCGAGTTAAGTGAATTCTTGGACCTGACATATCTTGCCAACTTAACCTTTTGACAATTTTTGGGCGCTGTAAAGTGGCCATTGCAATCGCTGTCCAGTTTCAACGGACCTCAAATAGCGTGAAGTATTAATCCAACAGCCTTGAGTTCACAGGATCAAAGGGGAAAGGAATTAAATGCAAATTCTTTTACGTCTATTTACGTTCATGTTAATATACGTGCTTACGACATGCTTCAGCGTTCCTTTAATGATTATTTAAGGCACTTAAATAAAGACAACAGTAATTCATTATCGGATTGGTTGGTTGTTTTAAAAACACACCTTCTTGACCCGGCCCACCCGACACCAGATGAGGGCACATTTCGGTGGGGTCAAGGGGATCCCCGCCTAGCGGGGGTAAAAAGGAGAGGGGACGGGGGAAATTAACCAAATAACCCTCTCTTTTTTAAGCCTGCCTGGCAGGCGTCAACTGGAAAAACCCTAATGCTCTCCCTTTCGCGTTTTTCGTTCCTTCCCCTGTAAACGTTCGTGGGGAACAGCGCGCGACGTGCGTGACGAAGCACTAAGAGCGTCGCGTCGTCTGCGTTGGAGGTTTCTGCCGCCCCGATGAAAAGAAAGTAGGTAGGGAAAAACGCGCAATAAAGATTTTGAGTCAATAGTTTATTTGATAGCATCACTTGGCAGGACCAGCGTTCGGCCTTTACTTCTGCAGGAATTAGCTGGACTTGTCACTAGACCCCGCGGCGGGGTACTCCCCATGGCCTATACGGGGAGGCTCAGCCCGAGAGCGGTATATTTTTCAGGCTTTAGGTGTATGAAAGGGTTGGGAAATCTGTCATTTCAGTCTGCAAAAAAGCCGAAAGGGCTAACAGATGCATGTTATGGTTGTGAAATCGCAGAAGAAACGTTCTGGTATTGTGGTTTATTCATATTTTAAAGTCAGTCCATTTACAGCAGTTTAAAGAATACGTTATTTTTTTATACTAGGTATTTGAAAGGGGTACCATTTGTAAATGGAAGGTATACGAAATTAAAGGGGTAGCTTAGGGCGCTTTCCATTTGTTAGAAATGGCCAGCCGGACCATTAGCGGACCAGTTATTTTGACAATGAAAACGGCTTTTTCCAAGGGTTTTTGCTGAAGAACCATCTCCTTCCTGTACGCTATTTAGGATTTGACTGATCTAGCTGGATAGTTTTGATTAATTGTGAAATTCTCATTACGAAGGGAAGGGTCTTGCCGGTCAGGTCTGACAAATGGAAAGCGCCCCTAGTTTTCTTCCAAATTGTGTATAGAAAGGTAAGGGATTGACCCTCGTGGCGAAGCCTCCCCGTTCAAAACTTTGTTGCGTACCTCCCGCCGGAGATTAAGATTGGTGTAGAGCTAGAAAACTTAACACAAGCACTAACATCGAATCAGCCGCGAGAGGTACTAGATTCAATTAAGAGCGCAATCTTCGCGCAGAGGCGCGCCATATTATATCAACGAAGGTCGTGAGAACCAGGCTTTAAAGGGAGGGTAAGATAATAAACCATATCCGATTTCCAACAACTTTCACTTTCAAAACGAAGACAACTATTAGTAAGAAACCTTTGTTATGAAAATGAGTTTTAATTGCATGAGAGAAAAAACAGGAGACTTGGACAACTCGGATGTTGCCTATAACTTCCCTCAACCCTGAATTTTTTCCAAAGAACAGCATTAGAAACGACTTGTGCTACCTTAGTATTCAAGACTGTGTATGATAACATGTGTTTTTAACTGAGCGAAAAGGAGAAACTGAGTGAAAAACTGCGAAAAAAAAACTCTGCTCACTCTTTGGTTCTCGATTTGGCTCAAACTGGAATACTTTCCCGACAGGAAACGTTTTACGCCTATAACGTAAAGCGAGCTCATTCATTTAGAATGAATATGGTGAAAACTCAACGGGAGAGAGAGGGATCGAAGAAGGACGTTCACGACAGGTTTTGCCGGTTTACAAGTTTATTAACATGGTGCTTTGGAATTATTGTATTTACTATAGCAAGGACTTGAAATTACCCTACTAGCAGATCGTTTCTTTCTTGCAAGGTGTTAAACATGTACGAAGTTGTTTGTGCCACCGGTATTTCGCGTAGTAGGCGCCAGCAACTAATGTTAAAACCCTTGCCATAAACGAACGCTCTGCTGGCAGGGTAACTTAAAAGGAATATTGTTACAAAACTATGTTTTCCTGCAAGATATACTTACAGGTTTTTAGGACAATTGCTGCAAAAATATTGTCTTTACATCTAGCAACGATATTATCTTTGATAATGTGATAGAAAATTATTACACTACATTAAAACAGATTCTAGTAAAATATGTTAGGCTCAAAGTACCCTACTCTCGAAGCATTCAGATAAGAGGGATTGCTCGGAAAAACGGAGAAGACGAAATGGTGCTAAAAGGCTCCACTCTCCATTTCGTGCCGCTCAACATTGACCCAGTTTCCACTTGATCGTACACCACGGAGCTGTAAGCGGAATCAAAACGCTGTTTTCACTAGATCGCAAAGTTCTACGCTTCTGATTACGACTCCGACTCCGTCACTAGTGAAAACCAGTCTTTACTGAAATTTGAACACCGAGAAAAACGTGATTGAAAAGAACATTTGTTCGTCTACAGACAAACGGTGACTTAACTTCTTGTTCTACAAGATTTGCATTAAATAATTTTGTTTTTGGCTACAAAGAGCCGCTGTTGTCTCACTCGGATAATCAAGAGAAGGAATACTGCACGAGTCCGGCGTGTTTATCACGGCCTGACTTTCGCGCAGAGAAACGGTGCCTCCTTCGATCCAATCACACCCAAAAGAAAATAAAAGGTATCTGAAACGACTGACTTTTAAGCTACGGTTAAACAGGCAACAAAAACGAGCAACTTGTTTTGTATCATTGCTACAAAACGAGCTGAAAGCAGTGTTCAGCGTTTTACCACCAACGTTCAAACCTGTCTTGCAACAAGTCGCTTGAATACTGACTTCTGATTGGATAAAATTATGCGGGAATCACGAGAGTTACGTCACTTGCTGCAGAACAAGTTTGCCTTTTTTTCCTTTTCCACAACTTGCAACAACCTGATTCAGTTGCAGTGGGTGGCAAAACGTACAACATAGCTTTTCAACTAGTTTTGCAGCAATGTTGCAAAACAAGTTGCACGTTTGCTGGTGTCCCGTTTTAGAGTACCTTTACACTGGGTTCAAGTGAGCTTGAACACTGATGCGTTTTTAGCTACGCTATATTGCAAGTGTAACGAGCTCTAACGTAAATTTAAACCGCTTTTACAGCTAAACAGCTTTCACAAGTGGGACATTACATTAACTTACTTTCATTTGGAGAATTCAGCACTTTGAAAGTCTCAAATTTGCTCTTTAAGCAAGAAACGTTTCCTTCAAATAGTAAACGATCCATGCTGTTTTTGGTTAAATATACTAGAAAAGATTCAAAACTTGTATTTCAAAAGGAAGTATCCTCAATGTCACGGTACAATATTATGCTCCTATAATAAATACACCAGGGACTCGTTTCTCGAAAGTCCTGATAATTAATGGGCCCGGTAAGCTGTCTCCGTTTACATTAAAGATTGAGCTTTTAATAGTTTTGCATCTAACATGATAAAACTATCAGTTAATGAAACAAAATGGAGTAGTTTGCTAGCCAGGACCCGCGCTCTTATTCTTTATATTTCGATCTGAATATTTGATTTCGGGTCCGAAAAGTTACCGGGACTTTTGAGAAACGGGCCCCAGGACCTTAAAGGTCGTATAATTAACAAATATAGTCCACAAATCCAAGTTGCTATGAAATTTACACATTTTTGCCATCCATTTACGAAGCAAAGAATTGTTATTACAAAAATTGGAAAAAATTCTAGGAAAGTTAGGGAAAATTACGTAAATTGGGAAATTTGCCAAACATTACGAAAATCGCTAGTTGAAAATAGAGAGATGTAGAGTCACGTTTACCGCAAACGTCAGATTCAAGTTGACAAATTCTCAAAATACAAAATGAGCGGATGCAAACAGCTCAAAACAATTCTTTTGGATAAAACTGGCTTGAATCTGCTGATTTCCGTGAAGTTACAACGAACTGTGAACGAAAAGAAAAGAGAAAACTTGGCCACGAGGTACAAATTCACGTTTGCCGCTTGCCGTAAACGTCACTCCAAATCTCTCCTATATCACGTGTCAAAACTTTGAAATAATGGGCCAGAATAGACCTTTTTAGCATTTATGTCTTATTTTCTAACTTTCACCACTTGACGTTCTCAAGGGACTGTGCCATTTGGCCATAAATTATGCATACATATATGTACGTGGATAGGACGGTAAACAGTTCTCCGAGGGTCATATCATGTAGGTGTGAGAAGCGAAAACAAAGCACACAAGCTAAAAACGTCTTTTGTACCTTTTTGGGATGTTTTGCAGAGTCACGGCGCAAAATTTCAAAATTTGTAAAATTCCTTAGGGCGTGTAATTATGGACTGACGCAATAACCTATATCATGTTATAATAAATTTTTAACACTTGCCTAATATTGCTGAGAACAGGAAACCCTAACTAACCAATATAAATCAAGCGACGTAAGCTGTAAAAATTAAGGCATTAAAGTTAAGCAAAAAAGGAAAAGAAAAGAAAGAAAAACACCACCTCTAGATTGAACGCAATGTGAAACAATACGTATCGAGAATAATAACTCACGGGCAAAGTGTATATATCTGTATTGACGTTGTATGTTCGCATGTTTGGGTGAATGGGTATCCTAGCCTATACAAACTAATAATACCACGAAATACCATTTGAAGCAATACAATTCTCAGTAAAAAAGGGCATTTCTCATGGTCAACTGAGAATTATCCATCTTACACAAAGAGGAATGGTTAGAAAACACTTCATTCATGGTCGATGGCCTGATATTTGCCTTAGAAAAGGCTGCAAAAGCAGCTGCAGTTGTAAGCAGTTTGGGTTAATGTTCTTTTCAGCCACGTAGTGACTATAAAATGGTTTGACTAGCTTCAAAAGGCATTTTATTGGCAAAATTTCTTTGGAGTGACTAGGTTAAAACAACACATTTTTGAAATCAAAATGGTTTGATATTGTGACCTCATCGCATACACTGCCCCTCCTTTCGTGTGTTCAATCCTGAGTTAAAACCCCGGTTAAGTGGTGTTTTTTTTTTTCTTTCCTTCCCCTCTATTTATTGGGCCATTTCCTTGAGCTTTACAAGGTTCTGTGAGGCACGCATTTCTGGTAATATTTGGGAAAGGTGGTTGCACATTAGGTTCAACGTTATTAGTCTTATTACAACCTCACTGGTTACCACATACGGTGCATTCGACTGACCATATTCTGGAATAAGGATACATGGAATGAACTCTAAAAATCACTTGTTTTGGCTAGTGGAAATTATTAATTTAGAGGATGGTAGCAATTCTAATGATCCAATATTTGTGATCAAAGAGATTTTTCGCAGATTCTGTGTACTGTTATTCCTGAATATGATCGATCAAACTCACCTTTAGTGTGCTGTTGGCCGGATACGCACATTCCTCTAATCTTAACTTATTATTATGCAGCTTCTGCAAATCCTTTACTGCTTGCATCCTATGAGAATTGTACAGCATTTTTGTATTCAATTTCATACACGTGGTTGCAATTCCAAAGTTCCCTGTTGACTCGGACGCTGAGGGGGATATCTTCTCCTGCGTCCAGGGAGTGTCTTGGCAGGTTTCTTGACTTCCTTGTGAGGGTTGCTGCTTGGTGTGTAGCGAGCACACAGGATAACCAGGAGGGCAATAATTACGGCAAAGGCGATGGTACCAAGCATGATGGCCCACCAATACTTCTTTACTGTTTCTTTTAGACCTGTTGAAAGTTACATATTTAATTTATTATTGTAGATTTCCGCTCAGAGTTCTGATTAAGTTTCTAAGCAGACAGCTAGGATGTAAAAGTAGGTGGTTTGGTAACAATGTACTGTACCTATTTCCCCAAAACGTAGATGGCTCAAATCTCCACGTAGCCAGTTTTTTTAGCCAGCTACCAGCACTTAATATAATAAGAACCCTGCTACTTATAAGCCCTGGGCTCATATATCTTCATAAGGGGTTTTAGTAGGGGTTTAAATGGGGGGCTTATTTATAACTGGAATTATAAAGAAACACGCTTTGAAACATTATGCCATAGCAGTGCTGATGAAAGTAGGTTCTGGGCAAGATTAGCCTGAAATTCATCTGATTGCTTTGAATCGTTTTCTCCTCTGAGGGAGTAATAACGACTCGAAGTAATCGGATGTAATTCAGGCTAGGGCAAGAGGGGGGATTATAAAATAACTAAGACAGTAGGCGCATTCTGATTGGTTAAAAACCTATGGTTTATTGTGCCGGTAAACTTATAGAAAACTTGAAGTTATTTTATAAAAGCAATAGACCACACTTTCTATGGGTTTACCAGCATGATAACCCACTTGGGATGTTGGGAGAATACTCGAACAGCTTGTAAATCACTTCCCTTGGGCTCGTGATTTACAAGTCATTCACAAGCTTTTCTCTTGTTCTCCTAACATTCCGCGTGGGTTATCATGCCGGTAAACCCATAGAAAGTGTGGTCTATTGTTCAAATATATCCTAGCGCTTTTAGGGAAGAGGTTATAATCAGATGTACTTTTTGGTTTAACCACCTACAAATTCTCCTAGCCAGGGACCAGGCTCCTCATTGGGGGAGAAAGGAGAAACAAATCTGCATGGGCGAAAACGAAGTGAATCGGAAGGTAGTTTGGGGAGGTGTTTGCCTTTTTCCCCCACTGTGGAGCCTGGTCCCAGGCTAACATTCTCCAGACTGTTCTCCATACATTTCCTTAAGAATTAGTTGAGAGGATTAGATTAATGATGATCAAATCATTTTTACTTGGTGATCATTTTATTATTTCACATGACCATTTCTGCTGATTATGTATTGGTATTGTTATGAGAAAATTGATGCTGGTCACTCTTGGGACTCAAAGGGAGGTAGATGAGCCTTTCGCTGGGGGGCTTATTAGTAGGGAGGTTATAAGCCGCAGGTTATGGCATTTATATATATTTAATACTTTTTTCAGAGCACTGAGAGGTAAAAATCTCATGAACTGCCACTGTGAAGCTAAGCTGTTTCCTTATGCATGAGGTGACCTTAAAGCCTTACAAGTTTCAGGATCTTAGCACGGCTAAACCCTGGTACAAGAAGGTAAACTGAAGAACCAAACAAAATAGGTGACATTCCTCTTAAAATTGAAAAACAAATGAGTAAAAGGACCAAACACAAAATCATGTGTCAGGGTGTTAAGTAGGCATCGGAGATCGGAGAATTCTCTGTTTACTACACAGAATTCTCCGGCTGATGTGCGATAGCCTATGAATATTTTTCATTCAAGCATTCACAATATTATATTTCTCCTGTAACGTTACACCTTTCTCCTGCTACTAGAATTCTTAATGAAAACCCTGCATATTTTACCAACCTTCAACAGTAAAAAACTGTTGTTTCAGTCGCGCTAAAGGGCCAGCCATGTCAACCCGGCGACAAACAGCAAACACATCACAATATCCTTTCAGATCATCACATGGTGATCCTGGTACAAGTTTCAGGTTCTTGAGTTGACTTGGTAACTAAGAATGAACAGAGTAATCAACATTCTGCAAAAAGTGACTATGTTCCACATAGAATTTCCCAGCAACATGGAAATGTTGCCACTCAGACTGGATCTCACTCCAGTAAGTAGTGACCCAAAGTACGGAAATTTCACAGTCACTTTCAGGACTTGAAGACAGCAGGATGAGGTTAAACACAAATGTTTATGTCAGCATACAAAGAAAGTCAAGTCTGATAGCCTGGGACTTAGTGGATGTTGGGCTAGTGAATTCTGTTCTTAACTTGCACGACAAGCAAATGAATTTTTCTACGAAACTCATATTACAGAAAAACTGTAATCAATCCTGCTTATCAAAAGTTATTTTTCAGGCTAATTAAAATGACCCTTGGGCTAGTATATGCTAGCTGCAGCTAGCGTGAATGGCAAACTGTAAAGGTGACTTTCTTTGCATCCTGGCCAGTGTTCTCCCTAAATTTTAGCAGGTAGGTGACCATTCATGGCCAGTGCGGTGCCAGTAAGGCAAAAAATAAGTGCCAGAGGTGCACTTTGTATTGTGTAATGTCATTTAATGTTTCTTGCGTAATTTATTATTGTCATGAAGTATACACAGCAAACTTTGCACTTAAACAACACAATAAACAAAAATCCACACTGATTGGAGATCAGACCATGCAACATGATCAGATCACGTATGGAAGGCTTTGGTGCTTTGAATAATATTGATTACAGTCAACTTTCTCTAAGATGGACACTTCTGGGATTGACACTGACTGTCCATCTTAAAGAAATATCCATCTTAAAGAGAGTAAAATAAAGGGAGTAAAAAAAGGAGGAGCCAACAGCCACGTGTCTGTGTAAGGTGGCTCGATACGGTTTTTCAGGGTCAATAGCTCTCAAGTTTGAGCATAAACTACGTCGCCATAAACAAAGTTTTGGAAAAATTGCCACCACAGTTGTATTAGAGGAAGATGAAAACTTGTTTTTATCAGGGTTGCAACGACATCGCAGTTGTAATAGCAACGAAATGACGCTATTACATATTTTACTAGCAGCAGTATATCTCGGCACTGGGAACTGTTCTTCGAAAATCGTTCACGAGAGCTTTTTCCTCCAATAGCAGCCTCGATGTTCGTGAAGTTTAAGCAAAATCTGTAAGAGCGTTATCGAAATATTTTGGGATAAAGATTTTGTGGTTAGAAATACGGTAAAAAATGGACAATCTTGGTGTTCGGCTGTTATCTGTGGAAAACGAAGCGCTTTTGACATGCAATTTCACCTCGTAGT
>BOPM01000336.1:29399-41526 GCA_022179025.1 Porites australiensis | reverse complement strand
GAAAAGCTCCCGTGAATGATTTTCGAAGAACAGTTCCCAGTGCCGAGATATACTGCTGCAAGTAAAATAGGTAATAGCGTCATTTCGTGGCTATGACAACTCCGATGCCGTTGCAACCCTGATCAGAACAAATTTTCATCTTTACCTAATACAACTGTGGTGGCAATTTTTCCAAAACGTTGTTTTTGGCGACGTAGTTTATGCTTAAACTTGGCAGGTATTGACCCTGAAAAACTGTATCGAGCCACCTTAACTGAGATGTCTGTTTCGACGGGAGTCAAGTATATTCACTATAATGTACGCGCAGTACCATAGTAATAATGTTATGCAGTGCGTGTACCTATGTACTTATCAAAACAGTTACTGGCAACAAATGCAAAAGATTTGAACTTACTTGACCCATGACCCTAGACATTAAACATCTCATTATTACAAACAGTTTGTTTTTTCCTTGCATGGGAAAGAAACTTTTACATTCCCCTAATTTCAACCCACTTAACATGGATAGCCTGTTAATATGGACACTTTCTGTGGCCCCCTCAGTGTCCATATTAAAAGGTTTGACAGTACTTTATTGTATCATTACAGTGTACCTGAGCTAAGCGAGATGCTGGAGTGCATGCACCATTCTGTTTGCAGCACAAATCACAAAGTTCCTCTTCAACTGTACAAGAACACTCTTCCATGTCATATAATTCACAAACTGAAGTTGAACACTGTCCGGAATAGCAAACACGACGGCCCTGGTCACAAAGTGTTGTATTAACCAGTGGCTCTGGGGAGTCACAGGTAACTGACAATCCACTGCATGTTTGGTTCTTGGTACAGTCTGTTGCTTTGGAACAGATGACAGATGGACCTGCATGTTTGCAATCACTTGTACAACAAGGTCCTGAAGTTTAACAGAAAATTAATACTTCACTTTGAAACCCATCTTGTTACTTTAACAGCATACATGCTGCACTGAGCTTAAAAGCAAATTGTACAAATACTTCAGCGGTTTTGTTCACTTTTAGAATATCATATTCATGAAAGCACAGACACCTCATCAACTTAGCAATGCCAGAAAAAAAAGGCAGATAACTCGTAAATTTAATAGAAAGACTTGTTATGTAACAATATTTTAATGTAATTCCCCCAATATGTACAAAGTAGGCTAACACCAAGGAACGAAAAATTTGTAAGTCTTGAATTTGCTTGTTGCTTCAACTTAGATTGATATTTTAAATGCACATATAGTTTTAGTTGACTGCATATGAACACAACAACAGACACCGATCCAATTCTCTCTAGTCAAGTACATGGACCCCTGCTGTTTATCTTTCAATGAAGTAGCCCTTCATTCATGAATAGGAGCTAATCAAGTACAGTTTACCTAATTTGCCTTATCATCTATAACCCCATTTTTTTAAAAAAGGAATGAGTCCAAGTGACTTCAAAGGGTAATTAAGTTAAATTATTTTCTAAACCCTCAGGCCCTGATCACTATTGGTTAAGTCTTGGTGCTTATCAACAGCAGCAAGAAACAGCCAGAAATGGATATAAATAAGAAAAAAAGTCAATGGATATTGCACTTGATATGTGTAAAGTTTGTCAGTCAATAGCCAAGACTTTTGGCCAGGCAATGCTGGTCTGCAGAGAAAGCTGATAAGTGAGTTTTTGACCTTCAGGTACAAGACCGATGCTAGGAGCATGAGGGCAAAGTGGGACAGGTGCCCGTTTGCTTTAAAAAAGTGGGGACATCAGACTATTGGGAGGGGACATTTTGTAAAGTTCATGGACAACTTGGAATCAACTTTAACACCACTTTTATTGCAGGCTTTCTAAAAGACAGTTTTAGTTTTCAGAACGACAGTTGCAGCCTTCTCCCTTTTTGACAACAGCCTGTCCGCCAAGCTGTGTGCCAGGTTTTTGCTTTGTACTTTGTCGCTGATTGCCTTTTTGTGATCTCTGCTATAGCATGCCTATTTAATGTCGATGCTCTGAAATTGCTGGCTTAATTCTCACTCATGGAATTTTTTTTGTTGTGCTTTAAGCAAGTTCTGCAGAACATTTTTCCTCCCTGTTCATAAAGCCAGACATGTTTTGTTTGCCAATCAGCGACTGTTTCGGCTCGAGGTTTGACTATTGCCTTCTTTGATCTCGGTTTGCCCAATTCGCTTTGTTCTTGCAGTTAATTTCTTTCTTTAACTCTTTATCGCTGTCTGTGTCTTCCAAAATATTTGATGGCTCAATCAGCTTGTCCATCATCAACATCATTCGAAGAAGCTGTTGAATTATTAATCATGAAGCGTAATCTGTTTTGTTTCAATTTGGTCACCATGTTGAAAGCATGACAATTATTAACTGATATCACAAGGTAATAAGTCAAGATCATCCCAGGCTCCTTGTGATGAAATTTTGTTTTCATTTTTGCTATTTTACAAAATCATTGCTTCACAAAAAAACACCACAAAAACAATTTATTTGTGTCAGTAGGTTATAAAAACGAGCAAATGGGGCGAAACTGTGCTCTAGAATGAACACTGTGACTGATACATACCTTGGCTTGGGCTACACTGATGTTGTACTGGAAGTGTGCATTGATTGGCTTCTCCAGCAGGAATACAACAGTTCTCGATCTCCTTACATGTAGCTTTATCTCCACAGTCACACTGCTCGCCCTTCTCCACTATTTTGTTTCCACATATTGACTGATCTTCACTTGTGAAGCAATCTGGTCGTTGTGAGCGTTTTCGGTCAATATTTTTTTTGATGCTGTCTTTACTACAACTTGAAAACCTGTCATTGTTTTCAAGGATTCCTGATGTTGCTTTGTCAAACATGATATAATTCCCCTTAGGATCTCCTGGAGCACACTGCTGCGTTGCAGGATCATGCTAAAAAATCAATATCATTAACAATTTGATGAGAGTCTATTAAAATCTCCAGTGTGCAAAAAAGGTTGTGTCCTAAAGCCTGCATGATATATATGGGGCCAGTGTATTTTGTTGTCAGCCTACTCAATAATCTGTTCTTAACTTGCCAGATGGGAAAGTGAATTTTTATTGGAGAATCCAAACTACAGAAGAACTGTAATCAATCCTGGTCATCAAAAAAATTGGGGGGGGGGGGGGCTAGTAAACTGAAATGAGTTTCAGGTTAGTACGTGTTAGGTACAAAATCCTTGATTGTTTACACGTACAAGGAAGATACAATAAATTGAAGAAAAGAAATCATTAATTGAGGGGGGCGTTGGGATTTTTGGTTTTGGCCATTTTCTAGGTCGAGTTTTCGGTTTTTGCAGTGAAAAACTTCGGTTTTTCGGTTTTGTTGTCCGTTGTGGTTTCCGGTTTTTCCCTTTTTTAGCATCTGGTTTTCGGTTTTTTGGCAAAAACAACGCGGTTTTTCGGATTTAGGTGACCGATGTGGATTTCGCTTTTTCCAATTTGGAAGGACGTCAAAGATGTCGACAAACCTGCACGGGCTCCCAATGTGGTTTTTGTGGTTGTGTCCCATTATCAACTGCCTTCAAGTTACAATTTTGCTCTTACAAGCATGTCTTTTCTGATATGATCGGAGGTCCCAAAAATTGTTTTCAGCAGAGGCTGATTTTCTATTTTAGACTCCAGTTTGCCATCAATTTCTTTGAAGATCTTGTACCCCTGGGTGATACCGGAAAGGCAATATTAATAGTCTCTCTTTAATTTTTGCTTTTGTTTTATTAAGTCAAAGTTGACCTCGACAATAGCCTGTGTACACATGCTTTCTTTTTCTATTTTTTTTTTGAAGAGTCTGTTCTAAGCAATCTTATTGTTTTGCCTTTAATGCCACCCTGAAGGGTGGCACGAGGTACATTGTGTATCAGTTGAAAGGTTTCAGTCGGCTTGTAATTGGTTTTGATGTGCACGAAAACCACATTGAGAGTCCGCACACTAGGTCTGTCTAACTTCCTTCCCAAAAAAGTAACAAACTGTGTGGGTTAGATTCCTCTGTGGGTCTCTGTGCAGTCACATGTTTGGCTACTTTATATATTTCTATTTTACAGTCAATCCAGGTCAAACTGGAATGTGGGATTTTGGATTTTTATTGGGGGTGTACACCTGGAGAGCTTTTCGCGGACGCAAAACTTCCCCCAATGTCCTCTATTGCCATTCAATTGAGGATCTTTGTAAATTCTCCTAGAGGGTCCTAGGCCAGATATGCCGGTTTTAGGACCATAGCATCCATAGATAGTGTTGATACTTTGATGATATTAACATCTAGAATTATGATGTGCTATTGTATAGTCCGCATGTTCCACATATCACCAACATTTGAGATCTAGACTAGGGTTTGGTGAAACTTGAGCTGTATAAATCTTCGGTTTTGCATGCCGTTTACGGTTTAATCGAAATCTATCGCGGTTTTTCGGTTTTGGGTAATTTTTAGAACGGTTTTTCGGTTTTTTATAGACCCCAGCGCCACCCTCTTAATTTGGCCAAATGACCTTAACTAGCATCTGGTGCTTTGATTTAACTTCACTTGTGAGTCTTTTGATGTAACTTCACAGTTCAGTGTGCTCAGACCCACCTACAGCTGGCTTCCCTAGGGAATTTATAGCCGCACAGTGTTTTTACTTTGGCGGAGCGTGAAGTTAAGGATATAGGAAGTGGAACTGAGATCTCATTGTGTGCAAATATTTTTTATGACAGAAATTGTGATCGAAACGTGGAATTTGATGAAAAGTAATAGCATACAGGTTCTTCATAACAGAATTTGAAACAGGATATTGGCGGAGATGACCCCTCGTAGTATACTCATAAGGAGAAAAGTAAGGGTATTTTTACGGAAGGGTATCCGGAAAAAGATAATTTCTTACTATTCCTCCGCATTCATAATTAATTCCACAACCAAGACGCTGAAGTGCACGCTGACATAGCATCTTGTTTCATAAGGTTTGCAAAACTCTAGTTAACTTAATTGAAGCAAGTGCTCTGTTTTACAAAATGGGGATAACGTAACGTTTTTGACATTTTGTATGACCTCTGTTTTTGAGAAGAGTGAAAACGTAAATATTTGGTTTGTGTCTTGTGAAATGCAAATTTCATGATGAGACCCCCTCTTGCCCCCCTCTTCTGAATTACACCATTAATAGGGACTTGATAAATAAATCCTTAATAAGGGACTGAGGAACTTTACACCCTTTTATGCAATAACATATAGCTGTGGTCGGCTTTAGTAGTCACTGAATTTTCTTTTAAGGCGACTAACCACAGATGTCCATGTAAGAGAAAGATTCTTAATCGGCAAATGGCTGCTTTAGCCAGTAAAAATGCTCAACATGGATGCAGACTTAGTTGGTATTTTAATACAACCGTCATCTGTTTAAATGTTTAATTTAGTAAAAATGTAAACAATTAGCAATTATTGTATATAAGGTCACTAATCCCTTAATTTAACCACACAATTTTTTAAATGTTTTGACCTCCCATGATTTCTTCTTTCTACTGAATAATTGACATTTTGCATTTAAATTCTTTTTGTGGGAAAAGACTAAAAAACCCTAAAGCTTACCTCGGAGCCGAATCCATGACCGAGTTCATGAGCGAACGTTATTTCTGATATTCTCGGCGGTGTAAATCGTCCGTAAAGCTTCATTGTCACGACCCCCGTGTTATAACTTCGTTTCTTTCCATTGTAATCATTATGTTTATCGCAAATTCCTCCAGCCGCGTTGCCATCACCATCGCCGATCCATGCAAGACCCAAAATGCCACCCTCAAAATCACGATCGGTGAACAGAAATGCTTCGCAAACCGACTCGTGATTCATGGTCGAGAAATAGTCCAACAAAGTGTCTATTCCCACGTTCTTGTCCTTAACTTGGGCTGGAAGTTCAACGGGAAGTTTATCATCTTTATTATCGAATGCAACAACGGTTTTCACGCGGAACGTTATTCCGTATGGACTGTAATAATCGGTGGTGTTAAACTCGTTCATGTAGATGATCTGGGCCGCTTGCACTTGCTTCACAAGTTGAAAGATGGCTTTTGTTTTCCCACCGAACAATTCAGTGAAAAAATTATCGGCGTAAAGTCCAAGCGTGCAAACGTTTTTCCGGTAATCTTCAGTTTGTCTGCGAACGCGATTTTTGCCTTGAGTGGAAAGTGAGCGACGAGCTCGTTCTGGCACCTGAATTGAGGGAACTTTTTCCTTGATGTCAGAAAAGTCATGGTGATATTCCAGATCTCTGTCCTTGTAGATCACTGATGGAAAATCTTGCTTCTCATCAAAGTACCACGAAGATGGATCAACGTAATAACTCTCCGTTCCACTCAATATTTTCCCGTGGAATCCATCTTGTTTGTCAATAACACCGTAAACATCAGAGCCTGGAATTCCCTCAACATGTCCCCTCACGACAGCATCGCGATCGAAAGGAATCGATTTGCCATCTCCGGTAAGGAATTTGGCATCGCCTGTGAAGATGTCTCGATCCGGTCGTAACTTGAGCCGATGAAACTTTCCGAAGGCGGAAAACGCGAATTTCCCATTGCTGTGGCTTTCAACTGCTCGCCGATGAACGTTGTGCAGGGAGCTCGAGTCATAGTAAAGAGGTTCGTAATGTGAGATAAATTTTCCTAGACGTCTGCCAGTAGCACACTCATATAGGTAAGGCACAGTAGCCAAAATCGAAAGAAAATAAAGTAATTGGTGAGCCATCGCTCGTTTGCTACAAGTCATGAGATAAACTCGTCCCGCCCATGAAAGGGACGCGTTGGTCACGCATTCGTAAGAGCGCCGATATAATCGGAAAAAATCGGAACCTCTCCGAACTAACACGAGCTCTCACGAAAACCTGACGATTATGCACAGAGGATTGGGCACTACAACAGAATTTGACATGGCGGCCACGCGGATAACAAAATTTCATCTTGCGTTCACTGTAAATTCTCGCGTATTTGGTGAGTGACAATAATATTTGCCTATTTTTGCTATCGGTTGAAAATCTAACATTCTGATAGTTTGTAAATGGCAGCTCCATAAGACGACATTTTCAAGATGGACAGCAGCTCTGAAAAACCATGTTTGCGCTTCCTTTTTTCATACCAACTCGCGGTCCTTCAGCAGAGTGGCCGGATTAGAGGAGATTTCGAACGAAGGTAACAAGGTCATTTTATACCTGGCCACCTCATTTACGTTTGTCGGAACATTTTCAAGAACTAGGTATAACACAATAGGCACTTTTGTTATTCAATGATATGCAAAGAAGTGACCGGGCATTCTGAAATTTAGCCAAGTAAAAAAAAATATATATAATTCTTTGGGGATCAAGCTTCATTTTTCGCGAAATTCTTCAGCTAGTAAACATATAAAGTCAACTCCCATTATAGCAGACGACCTTGGGACTGCGGTTTTATGTCCGTAATAGCGAGAGTCCCTAATAGCAGGGTGAGAGAAAATAAAAAGTTCTGTTATCAAACAATAATATTATAAATAACATTTGCTATGTTCATAAGGTTTAAATGTGCTCCTTATGTGAATAACGTAACAACACAATTAATCAATGAAATTCTTTGATTTTTGCGTTAAACAACAAAATGTAAAGGAATGAACTGAATATGTAACAGTAAACAATTTCTCATCAGAAATGTGTCTGACACCACATTTAGACATGTGTTGTGCTTTTGAAAATGGCACAACCACAGAGGACTGGCAATAATAGTGCTGCGTGCAGTTACTATTTATAGACCTGAAACTCTGACAAACTAACTGAAATTAACATTAGCGAATTCCTCACTTTTGTCTGACTTTTGTCATTTAAATGTCATGTTGGTCTGTCCTCTGTCATTGGAATTAGAAAAATGACAAAACTCAGACAAAAATTGCAAATTAGTCACTCTGATGTCATCCACGTCCTACGCTATTGGCGGGAAAAGGATTAACAGAGGTGGCGGCCTGGGCCTTGAGATTCCAGTTATTTATTAGTTATTTGGCAACCCAAAATATCTTGCTAGACTTCTCAACAGTGCCGAAACTGTTAAGCGGTTGTTGAGAATAGAACACGTGGGCGTGAGCTCTCCTAAAGAGGTGGGGGAAAAAAGCACAAGCTCAAGTGAAGAAGTCATTTCCAGTCAAACCTCTGTAGCTTTTGCTGGGGATCTGAATTTTGTGCGTAATAGCGAGCGTCCATAAGGCGGGAGTTGACTGTCAATTATTCTTAATGGGTAGACTTACATTCTTCAGGGGTAACCCATATTCTTCAGGGGGAAGACCCATATTTTATGAAAGTCTTCAGGGGTGAAAGCGGTTTTATGAAATCTTCAGGGGTAAAAGGGAAAGGTTAATCCTTAACTTGGGTGTACTGATATTAAATGGAATAGACTCATGGGTAGAAACAGTCAAATCTCCTCGTTCCTCGCTGCTAGGGACGTGTGCCTTGACAACAGAAATGTTAAAATGATGATGTAAATGAATGGGTGTGTTCAAGTTTATGTTTCTCCTGGTCCAGGGCTCGAAATTCTTTAGGTTGCCTTTTTGTGACCAGTTGGAGGAATCTAGTCACCGTGCAGATGTAAATTTTCAGTTACCATTTTCTTCAATGAAAAGAATATTTGGGGTTGGTTGAAAATGTTTAAAATTGTTTAATACATAAATTGGCCTAGTTGAAACAAATGAATGTCATTGAAATTTAGTGTATGAAGTTCCTTTAAAATGGGGTTTGGATGAGATCAATAGTTTATGACTGTTAATTTTATTGATTTTATATTTTTATTCATTCTTATGTAGAAAAACTGAAGAACCTAAGTCAGAGAGGTCTCAGATTTTCAGGAGACAAGTCCAAGACGATTGGACAGCCAACCCCAGATTCACATCCACACTTAATGGAAGAGGATGAAAGTAAGTATTACCGGCAAACTGTGCAAAGAATAAATTGTTGCAATGTAAAAGTTGCCAAAAACAAATATTCAATCTCAAGAATCTCTGTCAGTGACTGCATGCAACAGCATTTTGAATGGAATGAGAATTTGTTCACATGTAATATAACTAGGCACACTTGAGCAATGAAAAAATAACCTCTAAATGTAAATATGCAGCTAAGGAGCTCAGAGCTGCATTTTTGTACTATATAAACCAGAAACTCATAAGGGGTTGAAATGTGTAACTCTCATATGTTTGCTTTGTCCGATGCTCGTGATTATTCATTTTCAAAAGTACCATATTTGGAACGAGAAGAAGAGATAACTGTCCAATCAAACTTCATAAACAACGTGATGTAATTCCAGCGCCCGCTTGAAAAAAATGGCCGACAAACGGGGGGAAAACTCCTGAAAGCCGAGAAAGCTTTCAAAGGTTGAAACCAGGAATCTAACTCATTTAGACACTGAGCAGGATATTATTGCCTTACCACCCGGGCTAAACATAACATTATGAAACCCATTGACGTCCTTGCAACTTCTTGAAGTTGTCACTTCAAAAAATGATGCCTCATTGACCCTCTGCACAGTAAACTTATACTGCAAATAGGCTTTTAAAATTCTTATATTAAAAGTCTAGAATAAACAGTAAAAAATATTTCCAAATAAAATTGATTAGCTGCGTATCGAAAAGTGTCCAAAACCTGAATCTGACATCTTCGCAAAAAGTGATGAGTGTAATGAATGTGAGCTTAAATTCAGCTTGGATGTTGTAGTCACGATCGTGTTTTGAGCTAATTTTATGAATGAACAAACTCAAAACAATAGAAAAACCATTTCTTGAAAATTTTTATTCAAAATCCAAAAAGTTAATCCTTTAAAGCAATTCGGAAAACACTATCTGGATCGTGGATCCGTTCATGCAAGTGAAATCAGCTGAACACATGGCAAAATTAAACACAAAATCCATCTCAAATTGGAGCACATTTTGTAATTTTTCTTTAGCACCAAAGAGAAAAATTTATAAAACGTCTATGAAACATTTAAAAATACATAAATTCCCTTTCAAAAACGTAATTGTCTTGGCCATAGAGTGCAAAATGTACCTGAAAATCCAGCAAAAACTTCACTGCCTTGGTTGCATTTCAAAACAGACCATGCGCTCCATCGAGAAGAAAACAAGTTTGAATTCCTCAAAGGACGATTTCTTGATGAAAAGCTTCCCTTTCTCCACAAAAAGAAAGCTGAGCATTCTTTTGAACTTTTTCTTTCCATTTTTTGTCTTTTAACAGTGTATTTTTAACCTTGAAATGCAGAACTCTTGTCTTAAAACATCTGCATGGTGATTGCGCAGCAGCCATTTTCTTGAAAATGGATATCTGTCACTAAGGTTTACAAATATGGTAAAAGTGAATATTCACGAGCATTGAACGCGAGTTACACGTTTCAACCCCTTATGAGTTTCTGTATAAACCCAATAGACCTTGTTACTGATATGGCAGCCATATTGAATTACTTCAATAATCAGGATTATTATGGGATGCCCAGGGGGCATGAGCACCATCTGTTATACTTGCTTAGTATTAGAAATATTAAGAGAAAATGTCCCTGAAGGCATGTGTTAATGCTGACAAATATACTGGAATGTGCTCATGCCCCCTGTGCATCCCATAATGCTCCTTAATTCTAACCAATTCAATATGGCCACCGAATCGGTAAAAAGTTCTATTACATTTTGATATTTTGCTTGGGGTACTCCAGGTTTGAGCCAGGCCGCGCCATTGCGCCAATCCCGCACTACAAAAAAAACGGCCAAGGGGACAATTTGTCCCCTTCAAAATTTAGGGGAAAAACTCGAAAGGAAGCACACACGAAGAGATTTATTTCAGTACAGAAATTGCAAGCTGAAACAGAACATGGAAAGTATATTTTATCGCACCTTTAAAGTTCATTCCAAAGTTACGTTTCAGTCACACTGTACTGCTATTTTTGTCGGAAATCTAAGACAGGGCTAATTCTTCGCGCGGTCGCGGAGCCGCGAAATTCACAAAAACACGAAAAATACTGCGAAATTCGGTAGAAATCTTATCAAATACATGTCTGTAAAACATATTTGAAACTTATTTCAGCTATAGGGGCTATTTACTTGCCGTAAACTAGCAAATTTATCTTGGAACTTCGTCACTGAAACGTGCAAACAGATTATGTTGCGAACAACTGGGCACTAGCCATGATGTTAAAGGCTTTGCCATTGGTTCATTTCTGGAGCGTATTGTTGTTGAAAGAGCAAATGATGAGCTCTGTTAGAAAAACGTTAAAAAGGCTGGTCTGATCAGCGCAAAACTGACCGATTTCTAGCGAAATTTGCCTTGAAAATAACCACAAAATCGGCCGTTTTTTACCGATTGCTTTTCGGTGAAGTTTGCCCCAAAAACTCCCGCGCAATCAGCCGATTTTTCCGCAAATTTGTCCCTAAAAATCCCACGAAATTTGACTTTTTCTTCCGAGACCTATCAGAAGCCCTGGTAAGAAGACAAAGCCCTTTGCATCAGCAGAAGGGTGTACAAATTTCTGTCCCCCTGAAAATGAAAATGTCCCCCAAAAATTTAGCCAAGGTCAAGGTTAGTCATTTTAGTCAAATTTAGCCAAGGGAACAAATTGTCCCCCAGTGATCAAATCCTAGCTCAAACCCTGGTACTCCATAGGAATTTATGGTAAATAATTGTAACAGCCCTAATGTGGCACTAATTCAAGGAATTCAGTATAACTAAAATAACACCATGAAGCAAGTCTAACAGAGCACTGGAAAATTGTTTTCATTAAAAAACAATGTTCTCAATCAGTTCAAAGTGATTATATTTTGATCACCGCTTGCCCATTTAGTTCTCTCTCCAAAATTCCTGTAAGATGTAGTTAGTGGTTACCATTATTTTAAAAAAGTTTCTGTTTTTTACTGTAAAATATTATTGTTGTACAGATAGAAAATATACCGTTAAAATTATAAGAAAAATATCTTTGTTGTGTCCAGTTTTTTCAAATAAACACTGCCCTTAGCTAATAAGCACTGCATTTGAGGCACGGAAAATTTACGTAAATATTAAGAACGGTGGCCCTTATTAAGTATTAACATGTGCCACAGTGCTTTATATTCGAATCAATATGGTAGCAAAAATAAAATTACTAATCTGGTACTGTAATCAAACTACCAGAAAAAGCCAAAATTTGAATTCTTGTGACCCCCCCACCCC
>BOPM01000336.1:12164-23737 GCA_022179025.1 Porites australiensis | reverse complement strand
GAAGATAGATCTTCTCTCTAATTAATGAGAAAATCATTATTTTCAGTTGTATTGCTAAATGATTTTATACTTCTAGAATTTTGTTTTACTTTTTTTGTGTCTTGCAGTTTGCTTGCCAAGACACATTTTGGAGAAACCCATGATAAACACATAGTGATCATTCCAAGTAATCCAAGATTGTACATGACAACAGATGTGCCGTAAGTCAGAAATGAAACTAAACCATTCAACACCTGAACCATCTGTAATTGCCTGGGCTTAGTTTTAACAGTCATAGACAACTTTGACACTTAAGTGCAGGGAGAAAAGATCTTTGAACTTTGCCCAAATGAGCAAGATTCAGTCAAGCAGGGTGTAGAAAATTATGCAAAAAAACCTGTTAAGTGACCAAAAATTCCAGTGAAAATCTTGTCTCACTGCCCAGCGCTAATTCCTTTCAGATAATTTCATGATCCTCTCGATTTTCACAGAAAAGAGGCAACAGGGAGAGGGATTGAAAGTTTAAGTTGAGGGGGCTGTGTTACTTTAAAGCCAAAATCATCTAGAAATTTTGCCTTGTGTGTGTTACAGGTCAAATTTGATTTCAGGTTAAATTTTTTTAACCCTTTAAGCCCCAGTGGTGACCAATATCAATTTTCTCCCAACGATATCCATACCTTGTCAAGAGATAAGGCTATGAGAATTAATGAAATGATCACTTAAGAGAAAATGCTTTGATCTTTTATCAAATTCTCTCAACTCATTCTTTAAGGAAATGTATAGAGATCAGTTTGGAGAATTGGTATGTAGTTATTGGGACTTAAAGGGTTAACCTAGCTTGACTCACAATTTCCTTTCTCTTCTATGGCTAGGAGACAAAGGAAATTGAGAATCAACCTAGGCTAAATCAAAATTAACCTGAAATCAAATTTGACCTGTAGCATATGCATTCCAAATATCAGAAGCTGTAATTTAGCATCAGGAACAGAATGCAGAATATAATGCTCGACTTCTGAACAGTTTTGGTTGTTTCTGGCCAGATAGTGACTAGAAAATGGCTCACAACCAGCTTCAAATAGCACTTTAAGCAAATTTCTTGGCCAAATGGGCTAATGATGTATTTGCATGTTCAAGGAAATAATGTTATTTTTGGTTGATAGAGTGATTTTGCATAAGCTGATTTTTATATGCTAAATTATAAGTTTTAAGGAACAATAAACAAGACAGCAAAGTGAGAGTATTGTTGATTGTATTGCCAAACTGCAAGTGTGATAAAAGAATGATATTTAAGATACAAAATCTTCACTTTTACTCATCATAATCAGAAAGGTCTCATCTAGTTATTTTTTTGGCATTTTTAGGTACCCTTTCCGACAAAACACAGATTTTCTATACTTAACAGGATTCCAAGAACCGGATGCAGTTTTAGTTTTGCGTAAGTAGTATTAATAATACCAGTAGTTACCTTATAACTATAACCTTATATTAAAACCATGAATAAATGAATTGGTTTCTAATAATTGTCTTAGTTGTTATTCAGTTTTGAATCCTGTAAGGGACTCAGACTTTTTTCTATGCCCTGTGCTTGTGATACAACAAATTTATATACATCAACGTTTCCTTTACTGGATCATTTTATTCTACAGCCCTTAATTACTGTAATACTGACCTTTATTGAGCAGTCGCCTCTGTTAAGTGGTTGTGGTCACGTTGCCACTGTTCCTAACCCCCGAGATGAGTCACTCAACTGAGATGGATAAGTGGTCTGTGGATGCAATTCCAGTGTTTTGACATTATGGACAAAAGTTCACCTTTTATGTCATGGGTGACGAATTACTCCTTAGCTTTGGCGTGAAATTTCACAAGGTTACAAAAATTGCCCTGGCAACCTTCAGTATGTCTCAGTGCCAAGATGGTGACAAAGTTTTAAAATTTTGTGAATGAAGATGTCAGAGATAAAAAACATCCCTTCTAGCAGTCAGAGACAAGTAGATTTTCTTGATGTGCAAGTAACTTTTAAAGCTTACTTGCCCAATAGGGTCTTTGACTTAATAATTTGTGAAAGCTGCTTGCCCAAAGGACTAGCTGAGATTCAAGTTTTTTTTTCAAGCCCTGTCTTACAATGTAGCATGAAAAGTGTCTAAAATCACTGTTTTTCTTTGTTTAAAATCATGATCTTGGACCAGTTGGCTAAATCCTTCTCCCATCAATTTTTGTTTCTTTGTTCGTCAATGCCCCTTTGTTTTTATCTGGAGTTAGAAAAGTTAGGCAAGCTGACATTGTGTAATCTATGTCCGTTTTTGCTGATTCATTCATACACTTTGTTTTCCCAATTATTCTGTTGAAATACTCCTTGTGCTTTCTACATTTCTCTTGACCAGTTCTTTAAAAGGGCCACAAAGGGTACCATTCTGTCCAATCCCTTCCCCGAAACCTCTATCCAGATTTTTCTTTTGACTTTTTACCAAGATAAAATATTTATCTATTGGATGATTTGCCTAGATAAGTAACGCTACTGACAAGCTTAAATTTGGCTTTTGAATCCTGTCAAGGACTTAAGATTGTAGTCCTTTTTGCGTATTTCTGAACTGAAGGTTACTAGATCTTAGTTTTATATTGCACAACTTCCACTGATGGTACATGTTGTTGATAATAATTGTTTACAATGTAATTCCAAGTTTCATTTCTTCACAGAGTCAGTAGATGGACTTCCCTTACCAGCTCATAAAAGTACCTTGTTCATCCAACCACCTGACCCAAAAAGGTGAAACAACCTTTAAGCTTCTCTGAGTAGATAGATTATTAATTTTTACTTGTAATACTCCTTGGGAAAAAAATGTGCCTTTACAAAACAGATTACTTAATTCAATATTGTTTCCCGGTACCTGTGTCATGATTTGTTTGGATTCCTAGTCTACCACAGTATTTTAAAGTAATGTTTGTCACGTAATATTATCTACACTAGCGTTTGTAATGGCCTCGAATTTTCCTTCTTATTTTAAGGGAGTTGTGGGAAGGCAAACGACCAGGAACAAGAGATGCAATTCTCTTCTTTGGATTTGATGAGGTGACTTGATGTGTTAATTATCACACAAACCTTCAAGATTTTCCTGACACTCTAGCATCAATGTCCAGTTCCTGTACTTCATTTGAACCAACGTCATTTTGGCGGGAAAATGTGATAGCCGTCGTCAGTCTCCTACGACTTCTTTACGAGTTTTAGCGAGAATGTCGTAGTTGCCAAAACGAGCTAGCAAATGTTAAAAATTTTATCATGTAGCGCTCGGGAGAGGGTATTACCTCCTTTAACGGAAATAAGCATGCTAATTGTTTAGGTTAAAACGGTACAATGAAACCTTTCGGGCTGTCTGTTTTTAGAGAATAGGCGAGACAACTTTAAATTTTAATGTCTTCCTCGTCCTCAAATCTAAAGCTCTCTGGCAATTATTAGATGAAGCTGATTATGATCTGAAGAATTGTGCAGATCACGGAGGGTGTTATCTTCAGCCTCGGCAGAAAACACCCTCTGAGAGTTGCATAATTTATTTTTCAGTTGATATAAAAGCCAAGTCCATTAATCGTCTTATTGTTCATGCAAAAACATGCTTACCTCGATTGGTGTTATTTTCCTGTTGTCACTTCGTTGTTTCTGTGAAAATTCAGAGTATAAAGTGATCTCTAGTCTAGAGGATATTCATTGATGTTTCCTATCGCTTTGTTTTTTCTCATACTGTCAATGAGAGCAACTCGTACTAAGAAGGGGTACCTTTAGCTGGAAAAGAAAGAAAGAGCAGACTTTGCAGGCGCGGATCCACACTGGTTTCCACTGTTTTACCGAAATCGGTCAGATTTTTGATAAGAAATCTATTTTTTGATAATAAAAAAACTTTCCAAGTTGAAATCTTATTCTCTCTTGTTTATATTCATTCACTAATGAAATAATCTGATGAAATAATCTGCTGGATTGCAAGGCTTCATCCAAGGAGAATGGGACTGGCCAATATCCTGTCTGAATGACTCAGAAACCCAGCAAACGGGACTTTGGGGAGTTAAAATCCCAAGAATTTCTCAAGGGAGCATGCCCCTGGACTGCCCTAGAAACTTGCGCCTTTCGCGCGCGTTTAGGAAATCGGTCAATATTTATCCTAAATCCCTGCCTGTTTTGTATTGATACTGTCTATAACTGGCAAATATAAAATAACAATAATCCTGAAAACTGTTTCTATTTCATTTTTTCTCTTCAGTCATATTCAGTTCGGAACCTTCCTTCAGTCCTTATTGATAGGTAAGTTTTTGTTACATGGTACGTCTTCACCTCAAGTTTTAGTTAGGTATTGTTGTAATGTGAAAGTCTAAGCAGTGAGATTAATTTCAGCATTATAACTTTGTGAACAAGTGTCCTGGAAATCACTCAACAAAACTACATACCAAAACTAAAGCGAACAAATACCAAGGTGTATGTTTGAATAAAGTCTTGTTGTTGTTGGAAAGGCACAATCCAATGTCATGTTATTAATGGCTTCATGTTATGTGCACAAAAGAGAAAAGACCCCGAGTGACCTCCTTTCCAACAAGGGGTAGGACATGTAAGTCAGAGTATTAGTATCCAGAGCTATTAGAGCTTGGGTACTGCTTGACATGGTTTACGGTCAAGTCGCACGAAAGTCATCTCGCCCGAAGTTATATCGCCCGAAACCAGAGTTATGTCACTCGAAATTTTTTGTCAATTCGCCCGAAACTTTGTCATGCTTAGCACATCGTAACACCTTAATCGCGCTTGTTTCGTTTCATAAAATCTTCAAGAACAAGATATATTACTCATTTGACGTGCCTGTTTCGTTTAATTAAGGCTAAAAGAATGGGATACGATACACATTCATCCCGCTTGTTTCGTCTCACCATAGCATCATTGCTTAAAGAGCGAGACTTAATTATCACAATTATTGTCACATTATCGCTTAAATAACGAGGTATATTACACACTCTCTTTATTAAAATTTCGGACGACTTGACTAAGCATTTCGGGCGAAATGACTCTGGTTTCGGGCGATAAATTTAAACTTCGGACGAGATGACTTTCGAGCGACTTGACCAGTTACCCATGTCACAAACCTGTTGAAAAGCTTGTGGAAGTCAGACTTAACCAAGACAACCTTAGGTACATCCTCTCCCCTTAAGGCCAGCTGGGCAGTTTGCTAGTTAGGTAGCTCTGGGTCTTCAATGGAGGTAAAAAGACATTGGGACGGCTGGGAAAACCCTTCCAAGTAATGTATGGGGCACAATCTCCAAATTTTGATTACAACTTTTGGATCGGCTTTAGGTTCATCCCTTGATCCCCTACTTTCCTTAAGCAATATTTTGCAGGAAAAAGAAACTTATTTGCACCGATCTTGCTTGAAATTCAACGTTGTTTGGGTGAAATGGGGTAGGTAGCCTGTTTCACTAAAACGTTGTCGGGTGAATGTTCCAACACTTTTCACGTGCGTTGTTGTTAAAATGTTGAAAGTGTAACTCAATAAAAACTGAACGCTTTCCTTTCTTGGAACACCGTTTACAGGTTTGCTGGCAAAGACTTCTGTGTTTGGTATGATCATTTGCGACCTCCCCACCCCACCATTCACGACGAAATCTCCAAGGTTCTCTTCAACTCAGAAAAGTTTACTTATAAAAGTAAGTGTCTTTGAGAGAATTATGACTTGAGTTTTGATACACCGTGACGTTTTTAGCCTTCGTTGCATGGGGTTTGTATGGCGAGAGGGAGAGAGAGCTTCTTGTTCCCGCCCTCAGTTCTGCCCGTGGCTTCGCGCGTTTTCTCATTTTTTTTTCCTCTATCGCCAAACAAACCTCCAGCTATGCGCGCTATTTTTTCTGATGCTTTGAGAACGAGAAATTCCAAGCAGTTTCTTATAGTGTAAACAAGTTCCACAGTTACATGTATCTCTTGACCGGAATAATGCAAACAAGCAACAAAAAAGTAGTATGATGTCTTCAATGAAAGGTTTCCGGATCAGTCTAAGATTCTGAGAAACTACCCACCTACCCGTCTCCTAACCAGCAATTTTGCCCTGAACGAGAAGTCAGTGTAATCGTCGGGTTATGGGATGGGTAGTTGAGCTGTTTGCATTTGTTTATTCTATCGACTAGTGTTACTTATTTCCTTTTCAGATTTGTTGATTCTTGGCCACAACACGCACATGTTGAGGCTTATAAAATCTGAAGCAGAAATTAAACTCCTCAGGCAATCAGCTTCTTTAACAGCTAAAGCTTTTAAGAAGGTAAGAAAGATGCCACGTCACAGAAACCCGGTATTGTGTTTTTTTGTGCGCGCGTAGGGAGGGGTGATGTGGTGGTGGGGGGCAGGGGATGGGAGCATACGCGTTGTACGAAACCACTTTCAAAGGGCGGGAAAGAGACCTGGATCTCGACATTCATGCCTGCCTATTACAGTGAAGGACTTTCAGCAAGTCTCCAAATATTTTGTCGGCTCTGTAAAGATTAGAGGTAATTAGTTACCAACTCAATTAAACCTCGCAGAAGCAAGAAGACTTCTGGAAAGAAGGTCCATGGGTTAAATGTGAAGCCGTCGTTTCTATGGGAAACGAATTCATCTTGAATTCGCCAAAAAATGGTGGCAATTCCTTCCAAGAAATTGTTGTTAGAAGGATGGCCCCCTTACCCTTGTTTCTTTGTTTTTTAAGGTGATGAAAAGCACTCGTCCAGGCCTGGAGGAATCCCATCTCCACAACATAGTAGAGTACGAATGTCGGATGGCAGGAGCTGAAAGGCTAGCTTACCCTCCTGTGGTAGCAAGTGGACCAATGGCAAATACTCTACATTATATTAACAATACGCAAGTTCTCAGGTAAATGTTGAACTAATAACTATGTTATTGTTGTGAGTTAATCAAGAGTTTTGGACTTGCCTTAACGGAAAACGGCAAGCATCAGATTCACGTTGAAAAATAATTTTTCGAATGGGAAATGAACATAGAAGAATTTTACCAAGTAACTCTTCTTACGGATGAAGTGGACTGTGCATAAAAAAAACGAACAGTAAAGGACAATTGAGGGGAAAAACTTATTCACGTGATACACGTTCGTGGTTTGCCATAAACGCGATTCTTAATCTTTCTAATAGCAAGAACGCTGACGTTTCGGACGTCATGATTAGCAAGCGGAAGTTCGATATCTCGCTTTATGTAACGCTTGTCTCACTTAACGAATCTGAATGCATTTGTTTTAACTCTCGCTGAACGAAGTTGTCGAGTCAGAGCACTGAAAGAGAGAAAATATCAACTTTCGGTGGCTATTTTTCACTTCCGGGACGTATCATTACCAGCTGTGAGACTGTTCTTTTCCCCCTTCTTTCCATTTACCCACGCGCACATCTCAAGAGATTTGACTGGGGACTAGTCAAGGAACGCTTACTTTACGAAGGATCTATTATATGACAAAAAGAGCGTTTGTTTCCTCCGGAAGCAAAACTGGTAATACGAGAAGGGCTAAACAGGTCCGTCATGTTAGCCCGCCGAGTAGTCATGTATTATTATTATGTAAAACGTCGCAATGAAAGCACAAAACTCAGTCTTGAACACGTCTCAAAAGTGATCTCTCGCGGCAGGTTATTAAACTGTTTAAAGTAATACCCGGTTCAGTCGCGATCCCTTACGAAAGGTGCTTACACTGTAAATGTATTACGTATTCATTTTGCCTTTTAATTTCTGTAGGGCTGGCGAGCTTGTGTTGATGGACGCTGGGAGCGAATACCATGGATACGCCAGCGATATCACCAGAACATGGCCGGTCAGCGGTAAATTTAATGACGCGCAGAGACAGCTGTATGAACTGGTGCTAAGAGTACACAAGAGGTGCATCAAGGTAAGATTTTCCTACCCTTACGACTGTAACCATTGTCTCCTGCATCAAAATCGAATGACTAACGGAAGGAAAGGAAAGGTATCGCGGGGACCGTAGACAGTTCTTGTCGTTGCACATGTAGATGATGGCAAACCTACTTGAAAACTTTTAAGCACATGAAGAAATCGCGGTCGTCTTCTCACCCCACCCTCCCGCTTTAGGTAAACGGGTGTGGCAGTTTTAAGAGTTAGATGTTGATGTGAGTGTTTTAAAATAAACGCAGTTAATGGCTGTAGTTTGATCAAGAAATGAAAATACTAGTATGTCTCAGATTAATATTTCATTCATGCTACAGCTAGCGACCTAGTGACAGCGTTTATTCGCCAAAACAAAACAAAAGAAATTGATTTAGCCCCTAGTACCATTTGAGGAGATTGTTTTACGTCTGCTACTGGAGACAGGACAGCTTTTTCGATTCATTTTGGTCATCGGAGCCAGGCGAAGGTCTAGCCGTTTGTAGGACCAATGTGGCATTACGGTCATTTCTTAGTTATTGTAGACCCTAAGTGCAAGTCTGGCCCAGAGATCGAACTCACGATCTTCTGCTCCGCAGTTGAGCGTTCTACCAACTGAGCTACCCCAGGCACAGTTCACTGAACTACCACTAACTAGAAGTGCTGCAGTGAATGTTCTGCATTGGAAAGGACGCTAGATTCGAGAATCAACACTTTTGGTATCCAAGCTATCCCTGTCTAAAAAGTAATTTCATTAGTAAGTTGATTTTGCGAGTGTGACTGCAACATTCGAGCTGTCAATGTGTTTTTGTGCTTCCAGCTTTGTCAAAAAGGTGCCTCACTTGATTACATCCACCATGCCATGTTAATACTCCTTGGAGAAGAACTAGCCAGTAAGTACACATGTTTTTTAAAAACAAACTGTTTTATTTTTTTGTCTTTTTCTTTCCCTATTTTTACAATGCCCTGTGGACCTTCTATTTGGCCTTTGCGGTGTAGCTGCCATCTGCTGTCAGTCTGTGAAGAATCCCGTGGTACTGATACTCGATCCCGTGGTAGTAATCCCTGATCCCGTGGTAGTAATCCCCGAACCCACCGTATTGATCCACGATTCCGTGGTATAGACCGTTCATCCCGTGGTAATGATCCCTAATCGCGCTTATCTTGTTGTGATCCTTATTATGTCTACAAAAAGACAAGCAAGGCCTGTTTTTCAAGAAAAGGTTTGGCTTTAATGCTTTTTAAAATGCCTTTTTCTTGGTTCAAAATTAAACTAGGTCCCGTACGGTATCAAAACCTTTTTTACTTGTAGGCATCATCTGACTAGTTTTCATTGTGGTCTCTTATCTTGATAGAAATCAATTTTATTCCGAAGAACCTTACAGAAAGTCATCTAAAAAGGGTAATTATCTAGTAGTTAAATGGCTTGTTTTCTACAAATTAGACTAGAACGATCGTGAAAAAGCACTTTTCTTTGCGTGTCAGTAAAATCAAATCCTCTCTTGGTAAAATCCGTTCTCAAGTAAATCCAGGTGTTTTTTTGCTCATATGAATAATCAGGGCTAGAAAATATAGAAAATTCTGTATGAAACTAGGTTGAATACTGGTTCGACCTGGGAACGGATTTAACCTACGAAATAAAAAGCTGTGACTATATTATATGATGTTGTCAATGTTATGTTATAACAATGTTATAACATCACGGTTTAATTGACCGACAACCAGTAACATCGCGGCTTTGACTCTGAAGATGAATACCGCACATGTTGTCAAAACGTTAGTCACTATCGACAATAGTCCTATTCAGGACTTCACTCACCCAGATGACCATATTCCACGTACTTATGAAGTAACCCTTCTAGTGCAACTCTTCTATCACAGCGCGTTCGATAGCACATTAAATTACCAAATTACACAGCCCTAGAAGTGTTAATTCAAGAATTTTGTTTCAGTAACCATAAATTGTAACATATATGTGTCTGAACTATGAACAGTAAGTGGTTTCCAGAGGCTGAATATTGGTTGTTTGGCTTTCAGGCCGCTAGTGAATTCTGCCCTCATCACGTGGGACACTATCTAGGCATGGACACCCACGACACGCATTTGGTGAGCAGAGGCCTGGGACTACATCCGGGTATGGTAGTCACTGTGGAGCCAGGGATATACATATCAGCGGACAACAGCGAAGTTCCCGAGAGGTGAGCAATTACTATTAATTCGCAATTGCAAATCTCCCATAATACACTATACACTTTCTCCCCCCCCCCCCCCCCCCCAATTTTCAAAACCTTTTTTTTTCTTTTTCCCTTTTTTTACAGCCGTTCCAAAGAGAAATTGAAAAAAATGCTAATGCAATTTTTTTTTTGGGGGGGGGGGGGGGGGCAAATAAGGTGCATTTTGGGAGATTTGCGAGTGGCGATCCTTAGCTCACCTTTCTCCCTCTTTTCTGACTGGTTAATCGTACCAATCTGCCCTTCAATTTTTTGTAGCGTTTACAAAGTAGACAAAAATATGTCACCTTTTTGTGATAACATTTCGATAACATAACAACTTAAGTGATCATTTTATCAATTCTCATAACCCAGTCTCTTGATTATGTATTGATATTGTGAAGAGAATATTGATGTCGGTCACTCTTGTGATTTAAAGGGTTAAAGCGCGGTTTTAGTAGCCTGCATCGCAGACGTAATCAAATCCCGGTTAGTAACGTCTGCAAAGCAGCAACAAGATCCTTGTTCTGGCCCCCAAAGGACTCCACGAATTAAGTGCGTTTCGAATTCCCCTTCAACCTGTTTGGTGAATCGACAATAGAGACCTTTAGATTCGAGGACTAGAGCGACTACGAGTACGAGTTTTAGCTTAAAGTTTTTTCACGTATTCTCAAAAAATAGACACCCCGGAAAGCTTCATTGTACTTTTGATTCACCAGAAAAGTTAAGTTATATTAAGTTATATTAAAGGAGGTTAAGCCCTCTCCCGATTGCAAAATGATAAAACTTGTAGTATTTGATAACTCGTTTCCGCCACTACGACATTAGGGAACTTAAGATGGAGACGTTTTCGGGGCGACGGCGACCGGACTGGCAGAGAAAGCCTGGAACTAAGGCAGCCGTCGCTCCCCGTCAAAAATAGAACATTAAGATCGCAGTGAACTCAGAAGGACGGCGCCTTTAATTAGAAGAATACCGAAGAGGAAAATATGGCCTCACATAAAGAATTAAGAGAATAAATATTTGCTATGCAGACAACATGTATCGGATGAAGAGTTTCTCGTTTTGTGGGAAAATTATGAGTCCAAAAATCCCGATTTTCCTCGGGACAGTTACGATCCGTTCATGCTAAAAGAACTTGCGGGATGCAGCTAAGTTCAAGGCAGAATTTCGTGTTGAAAAAAAATGATCTCCACAGGCTTGCCGAAGCCTTGCAAATTACAGGAACATTAAAATGCTACCAAGGAACCGTATTCTTAGTTTGGTATTGAAATAATTCCCGGGAAATACTTGCATGCAACAACAACAACAACGGCAACAACTTTATTTCAGTATTCCCACGCCGAGTTAGTACATGGTATTACCTACTATTCTATATAATTTTCAATGCGTTTCATTTATACGATATTCTAACGAAAAGAGCGTACTAAAAACAAACAATTGAAATATCGGAGTTCATATTTTTTGTCTGGATACTTTTATTTGGCTCGTGGGAAAATTTTGTCCCATGTCAA
>BOPM01000335.1:446190-465968 GCA_022179025.1 Porites australiensis | reverse complement strand
ATATTGAAAGCTCACAAGAAAGCGAACAATCATCTCAAAGTTCTCAATCTAGCGAAGAAATGGACTCTTCCGGAGAGGAGGAGGAGGAGCATGTAGATCCTTGGTCACGCATTCAAAATGAAGTTTGTAATCGCCACGAAGCCCAGCTCGAAGCTCTGATCAACGAGTATGAACAAAACGGAGACTCGCCTGAAGTGGCCCGCATTAAAGCTGAAAATGCTTTGGTTCCAGTATATAGAAAGGAATTGAGAAAAGTGTTCTTACAGTTTTTACAGTGGATGCATGCAATGAAGAAAGATCCGACATTCCGAAAAGTGATGGAAACCCGCCAAGATCTCAAAGACACAGAAGGATATGACTGGCTGGAATCGACAGAACTTGCCATCGATAAGCGGAAATTCTTACTCAATCGACTGTTTGTCAAACAAACTGTTCCCGAAGACTAAGCCGGAACTCTGTCTATTCATCTATTGTTGTAACACTTTGATGGTTTTGTTATCGATAAATGTATTTTTTAACCAAAACAAAGGTGTAGTCTGGTCGTAGCACGCGCGTGTTAATCCCACCATTGTTTATATATAATTGAGTTGATTCCCGTGGATAATTTATGCGACAAGCGTTCCTGTTGGCTCAGTGTATATTAAATTAGTTTGCGATGAATAAGAAAATACAGCTCGCTTGCGTTCGTTTTGTTTCGTATGATACAGGTCTAAAAGGAAAAAGGCCAACCTGTTAATGGTTAACGCTCGATACCACAGTCTAGAAACGTTTGAAGGTTGAATTATATTGACAAAACAGAATCAATGGTTTTGTAGAATAAAAATATTTATGTTTGGTCACAGTGAATAGTTTTAAGTCGAGTACTGTTTTCGGACCGTTGACTAGCATGTTTGGAAGCTATCCGCTCAAAAATATTATTTACTGGAGTTTGTGACAATAATAAAATGCTGAACGGAGAGCGCGCTTTTATTTGGAAGATAGAATAGATTCTACATGAGCCAATCAGGGTTAAAAGAGCCCGGGCAAGTCTAGGCAAGCCTATTGTTCCTATTGTAGTAGAGCGACGCTTATTAGTAAACCTATACCGAATTAGTATGCAGGAAGACACTGACTAGGCACTTTATTAGTATGGAGGAACCCATTTTTCCCCTAGGTTATCACAATAGATGACATCATTGACTCGACCGTTATGCATAGTAATAAAGGGAACCCACTTTTTGCAAGGGAACGCACACGGAACGCAAAGGGAACGCACCAAAACGGTTAAGTTTGCTGAAGCCCTTCTACTATCCAGGGGGATGATCCGGTGGGTCTGGATCCCCCCCCCCCCCCATCAGACCTAATACTTGTTTCAGACTAAAATCCTTACAACGATAGGATTGTATATCACTGTTTAACTGGCTGAATTTTTTTAATGAAACGCGTGTTGTATTTTGCCACCAAACTAAATTCAGGGATATTCAAAAATGTGATTGTCTTTGGGTACCCTCCTATGATCTGTTCGTCTTTGCTCGCAAAGCAGTATTTCCCGCGCCAACGGCGACTGGCTTTCACAGATTGAGAAACACGTAGTCGTCTCTGCCTTCTCAGTGACTAGTGGGAGGGGTGTAGGGGAAAAGTAATTTGCCACAAAAAAGTTCAACAGTCCCTTCTGAACCAAAGTTTGGACCTCCCTTCACCCCAATTAAAAATTCCTGGATCTCCCCCTGCAATTGGTGATTACAAAGGTAGTCTAATAAACCTGAACTGACGCAAGTAAGGAACTAAAAATAACGACCTGGCCCTGGTTGATCAAACGACCGATCATTTTTTCAACGGATACCGTGTGGAACGAAATTTTTGCAGGAGTTTATTTTTGCGGATTGGCGATTTTTTGTGTTTTGCCGGAACTAATTTTTGCGATTAGGACAGATTGGTTTTTCTTGCTGGGGGTTGATTTTTGCGATTTCGGAAAGTACCCAGTACCCAGCATTGATAATATCTTCGTTTTTATTGAGTACGTGCAATAGGAATACATATTTTCAAACAATACTATGTGTGCGTCAGTATTTGTTTCTGAAAAAAAGACACCAGTTGTAATTGAACAGACACGATTTCTTGGTGCTCTATTCTTGTGTAGTGAATTTAAGTTAGAGAATACAGTATTTCCTCTGGAGTAAATTTTTTGCGGGAAATATTTTTGCGGTAATTTTTATTTGCGGGAACGTATTTTTGCAAAGTACTGACAGTCATGAAATCCTATCAATAAAATTCAGCCGCGAGTGAAATAGTGAAAATGACAAGAAGACAGAGGGGAAAAAAAATAATAACAGATCAGTCCAGTGGGTTTAAAAATGTTTAGCCTGGTATTTTTTCTCGTTCCTTTTTTTTTTTCTAGTTCTGTTTGGTCACATGAACCGTGATGTCAGCTTTTTAAGTTAAGATAACCATATTTAGGCTATTGTGGATATGTCTCATTATATCTCAGTCGTGACAGATCAAACCTTATTACACTTGGGTTCAAATGTTATTACGGATAAACCTTATTACACTTGGGTCCAGTTATTACACTTGTGCCTTCCACAAGGTCCACTGACAAGAAATCCGGATCGCTGAAGCGAATTTGGCCTAAGAGGCAACCAAACATTTAGCCTCCCATGTGGCTTTTTCTGTGGAGTCATATTTTCCCATATTTCCTCCCTTACCTGAGACCAAGATATGTGTCATTTGTACCAGTCTGTAAATGAAGCGAAGGGCAAATCAGAAAATTGAGGGTAACGTTGAGATCAAAGGTGAAAAACAAATTCACACTTTTCGTTTGTGGGGAGGGAGGAATTACGAATCCCCTAAAAACGCCTGCTAATCAGGTCCAAGATTATATCGGCGGAAAAGGCACCTTTGACATCAAGCGAGGGCAAAAATGAAACAGTCCAAAGCTAATTTTATTTCACAAATGTTTTAGCGCACAGCGTGGAAGAATTTCTTCTCTCCTTCCCAAATGCGCGGGGCAGAATTACCTGACGTGACATGCTTTGTATGACTGCACTGAAAGCTGGTTTGTCTGCGGCAGTTCGACAGTTGTTTTCGTTCATTGCCGTGGCGGCAAGTGAAATTGTTACAGTTATAAGTTCAAGTTCAAGTTCATTTTCTTCTGGAGGCCTTTCCGAGGAATCTTCTGAGAAGTTCTATGGACTCTTAAACTAACACAGTCTCAGGTGGGTAACGTTGGATTAAAAATTGTTAATTCGTTAAATCGCTGCATAAAATTTAGACAACGGAACAGATTACTTGTGACTTTTGTTGTATTTTTTACCGCTTTGTGGACTTTTTGACACTTAATACTTTAACTCAGCTTTATTTTAAAAAACCTATACACATTTTAGACAAATATTGTTTCGAGAAGTTACCGAATAATTAAAGGTTTGGCGCCTACCGTAATTCGCACTTGGTTGTGCTTCGGTCAGAGGACACGTTTTCCGCCTGTTTTTAGTGTAACAATTACATTTGCCTCGCTTTGTCAGCACTCGTGATTTCATTTTCCCAAAAATTTTATTTCGCTAATGTGAAGAAAAAGGAATGCTCTTTCAGGCTAAACAAGCCTGGGTGTTCAAAGCCATGTACCAATTCACTTTTTTAGCTCGTGAAAAAGTGCTAAATTTTGACAGTTGATTAAGCGATTTTGAGTGACCAACTTTAAAAATTTCTTAAAAAATCTCTTGTTGACCAAATCGTGAACTAACCAGTTAAAATTATAAAGAAAAGATAGTAAAAATATGAAGTGTCATTATATTTCAGTAGCCAACTTTATTTTAAAATAAAGCATGATTTTTGCCCATTTTAGGCCTCGGGAAGAAAAAAATTCGTTTAAAAAAATATTATTCACTCGATCGTACTTAAACCAACGATTTTGTAACTAGGGCCCATAGGGCTTTATTCTGGCTGAGTTTGAGGCCAGGTCATTTTTTGACTATTTCCACGTCTAGTTGATATTTACGCGGAGCCGCTCTTAAAGAGCGCAAGCGGCGCGCATTTTGGTGGACACCTGAGTATGTGTTTGTCGAACTGTTTAAGGTCAAAAAATACCCCCAAACAAGGAAAACTGTGAACATTTTTGAAAGTGACAACTAAACCTAAGGTCTTGGAAAACTTGAAGAGGTAATGGAAAAAGTTGTGGAAAACCATGGAATTTCAAGAGCTCAAAAAAGAACGAACCCTGATAACAAAAGCCCCCCCAAAAATTACAATATGTGTCTATCAATATTTATACAAGAGAATACAAATTCTAAAAAATGAAATAAAATAACCTGCTTTTCAAGAGTGCCGTACGTTGAAGGTTTGGCGTTCGTTAAAGTAACGTCTACTGCCAGCCCGAAAACCGACAGGGTTTCTCAGCAGACAGAAGGCCTGACTGACCAATGTAGTTGTAAATGATATTAAAACGGGAAAAGAGTGTTTTTTTCTTTCAGTTCATAACTTATCACTGCTTAAAATAGCTGGAATATAGGAAAATTTAGTGTGTCATAGAACGTTGAAAAAAATTTATCCTGGTAGAGCGAACTTGTTTTTGCTTTTCCTAAACTGGAGTATTATCCCCTCCCACCCACCCACTGCTTCGTAAGTTGATAAAGAGTTAAAAGGCCACGTTTGTTTTGCGCATAGATATTCAATCCTCTTATCATGATCAATCCTCTTAGCGAGATGAAGGCAGTGAAGAGCTCGGTTGAGTGAAACCACTTGCTCTCCGCGTTTTCACTACGCTCAATTCCTCACTTCCCCGTCCTCCCTCCATTTTGAGCGCTTACCGCGCAGCTAAAGGTTTGTAACGCGTCAGAGAGTATCTATTAGCTAATTTCTCCTTCTTTTTCTAGCTTGTTGAATCTTTAGATAATTAAGAGAATTCTAAACAACCAAAGTAAATGCGGATTGTATAACTATTTTTTTTTTTAATTTTAGATTTCCCCTACCCAACCGATATCGTAGAAAATATTCGTCTGCTCTACAGAAGACTTGAACAACGCATCTTGCCGGTTCCTTGGTGTGAAGATTTTAGCTTTCATATCAATGATATTTTTACCAGATTAAAGATCGTGGGCAAAGAAAAAACCCGAGGAGCACTTACTGATGATATAACTAATATGACTGCTATCTTCAAGACAAACGCAGAATGCCAAAGGCCGCGAACAGTATTGATTGAAGGAGATCCCGGTGTGGGAAAAACCACGTATTGTCAAAAGCTGGCGTATGATTGGGCAACTAAGCAGGGCGATTGGGACCCGTCTTTTCCAGAGATTGAAGTGTTACTGCTTCTCAAAGGTCACGAAATTAAATCTGACATCTGGAAAGCTATTGATGATCAAGTGCTTCCTGTAGATATTGACGATCAAGCTAGGGAGAGCTTCTTCAAGTTCATTCGTGAAAATCAGTCGAAGGTTCTGCTGGTACTTGATGGGCTAGATGAGGTTTATACAGCATATAAAGAACCTAGAGACCTTGTTGAGGGTAAGGTCCTTCCAGCTTGTCACGTTGTTTTCACGGCCAGAGGAGTGAAATTTAGGAGGTACTGTGACTCCGTCTGGGAAATTGTAGGATTCACCGATATAGACGCAGAAAGGTTTATTCGTGCATACTTTAAAAACAGGAAGCACTTAGCAGAGAATCTGATTAAAAAAGTATGGGATTCGGAATCTGTCGACTTTCATAATCTGATAACAAATCCATCGCACGCAGCTTTTCTCTGTGTTATTTGTGAGGATTTGGAGGGCGTTTTTCCAAACAAAACTCATTTGTACATTGACATTGTTAATTGTGTTTTAAGAAGATATGAACATAAGCAAGGATTATCGAGTGAGAACGAAAACCTCTTGACCTCCTATAAAGGTGATTTGTTACATCTTGGAAGAGTGGCCTTACAGTCTCTTCAAAAAGGAGAGTTGTATTTTGAAGAACACAGATTTGATACTAGCTTATTTTTCTTATCCAAGTTTGGATTTCTTTCCATCCACCCTGGTAGGAGTAAGAGAATGGATACCCTGCGTTACGGATTTCTTCATAAAGGCTTTCAAGAGTTTTTTTCCGGTTTATATCTTGCTTGGCAAATAATTGATGGCAATGTTGATTGTGACGCCGTGGTTACTGACCAAAGATACTGGAATGAACTAAATCAAGTCCGTATATTTATGACTGAACTTTTAGCCTTGGAGACGAGGGAATTTCCAGAGACTGTTGCTAAAGGTAAGGCCTAAAGAACTAATCTAGCTAGTATTAGTCACAAAAAGACGTGTAAATCGTTTTTGTTTGCTTTAATGTTAATCGGATTCGCATCGATCCGTTGAACATCTATAGGGTGGACACCCTATGGCTGTGTCCAAATGATATGAAAATGTATTACTCACTAATACAGTGCAACAAAACAGCACCTAAATCATTCAATATACAGAATATAGCAAAATGAGAAAAAAAACATAGGGAAAAAAAGGGGTGCGAGTGTAAAGACAGCTTACTTACGTAGACAGACACCAAAAGCCTAAACCACCCCTAAGCGTCTCATCAACCCGCACGTCTCTCTACCGTCAGTAATAAACCATTTTGATTTGTCAGGCCTTTTGAGTACTGCACACCAGGAGGAATATTCTTTTGACCTTCGTAAATTCTAAGGGAATTGTACTTCTATGACGACGGTTGGTTTACAGATGATACCATTTCCTGGAGTTGTAGTAAATGTTCGTGTGAAAACTGTACAGTATAGGGGGTAACCAATCGAACAATCATCTAACGTTTCTAAACCGTAGCAACTACTGTAAGGAGACTGGCGTGCGTGTACGTTTGTAGGGGGTGCCCATCTACTGAGGGATGGGTGAATAAGGCCGGAATATGCTAAGTATATGACTCGGTTCTTCTTGTTCCTTTATCGCAGCTGTGCTGTTGTTGTTTTTGTGTTTTTAAGAATGGTTACCAAGTTATGTTCTGGCAAGAGGACCAAGAGCCGTTGCAGCATTTATAAAAGCAAAAGCGTCTGGCGAGACTCTAGACAAGCGCGTGAAAGTTTTACTGATTGGACAGGACCGCGTTGGGAAGACAAGTGTTAAGAGGTCTCTTTTAGGCGAAACATTCAGAGGCAACGAGATAAGCACAGATGGAGTACAGATGCACGAACCCTTGAAAAATCCTGTGAATCAACCATGGAAAAATTATGTTCTCCAACATGAAACCACCGCATACCACCACAAGTGTGCCGAGTTAATCAGTAAAGCAGTGCAACCGAAGTCGACAGGTGAACAAGCACCAAAACAACGCTTAGGAACAGGCATGGAAGTGTTTTGTTGTATACAAACTATATTTAGTTACACATTCAAACTTTTTGCCTTAGGTTTTCTCATTTGCTACCCAGGATTTTAAAGGCTTTTGTTTTTTATGTATATCAGCCTTTGGCGAAAATTAGGTTGTCAGATGTTGCTTGCGAGCAAGGTCTCCGGTATGGCGTACGATCCCCGCCAAAATTCATGGTTTGAATTTTAAACTATTGTTTGAATTTTCAACTTCAACACTTGAATTTTACATCTGACTTTAAAATTTTAAACTCTTCCTTTAGCATTGCATCATTGGAAAACGTTTTTACAATTGTCCTTTAGCTTTTGAACTCAACTTTTTTATTTTACCTTGCTCGCTATGCATTTTCAACTCGCTTAGTCGCTCGATTTATATACTCCCGGCGCATTTCGCAAGTTACCGCGTCATTTTTCAAACTCAACCTCGTAGATTTTCAACTCAGCTTTTGAATTTTTGTTTACGCTTGAGTGATTCTTGGTCGAGACAAAAGAAGCCTTTGTGGGGGTGGGAAGAGACCACTGATCGACCTTCTCCCCCGGCTCTTTGGTCCATTATGCTTTGTGAAAAAAGGGAGTCGGTAGGCGGAATTTTGGCGGGGATCGTACGCCATACTCCGGGGCGCTGTGGCGGCGGGTTGGGAAAAGGAAGCCTCGCCTCACCGCCAGAGCGCTCCTCCGAGTTTGCGCGCAGGCTAGGACGTTAATCAACAGCAACCAAGTCAAATGTAAATGGAGCAGAACGTTTTATGTGTACTGTTTCTAGAATGTAACTTTCTCGATACAACCTTCAGCCTGCATACAGGCGCCTCTTACTTTTTTGCTTTACATTAAGCCAGTAAAAGTCGCCAAGCAGGGTATAGGTTGTTTTTTTTTTTGTTGACGTGGTGTTTTTTTTTTTTTATCAAAAAAATCTAAACTTGCACGTTTATCTAACGGGCTCTTCTGTACTGGGTCACAGGCAGTGGAAGACGCGTATGAGACAAAATTTTAATATATAGTGTGTTTGTCGTTTAGAATCCCAAGAAAGCTTCAACCTTGATATGACCGCAGGCAACAGCCAGGTAAAAGTAGTTTAAGGTTTTCTTATCTGATGATGCAAACTAATATGGCAGGCAAGTAGTTAGGTCTCGTGATACCCCCAAACTTTTGCATTATCCAGCCAAACAATTAGTTGCCAGCTCAGTTTACGCTGTTTTCCTAGGAAGACACCCCGATAAAATTCCAGTTTTCCATGATTTTTTTAAAACTTGTTTTTGTGGAACAAGCCTCAAAGCAAACCTCTAAGTCTTAAAATTGTGATCTCCGAAGTTAAGAATCTCCATTAACACTGATTACTGAGTGAAATAAGTCCAACGTCGAGTGCAAAAGAGTTCAAGAAAGGGTGTACACATAACAAACCAAGACCCTCTTTTTGCTGCACCTTGTAGAAAGACTCTCCAAGTGGATTGTCCAACCTAACCAAGCAGGACACTGGTGAAGAAGGTAAGAAGAGTTTTGATCGTTTCTCAATAAGGTTTCTATAAAGACAAACTGAATTCTACGAGCATTTTCATTGGCCAGCGCTTTGGCCAGTACCAAAACAGTATGTTGAGACGCACGTTGGACGTGACGAACAAAACAAATCGAGAAACCAAAATTCAAAGTGCTTAAAATTACCGAAAAGAAAGAAAGCAAACGAAGGGGAAAGCGAAAAAAATAAAATTGGTCTTAAGGTACGGAAAAACGGGCAACAAAAACCGTGCAACTTGTTTTGCAACATTACTGCAAAACAAGTTGAATAGCGATGTTGCGCGTTTTACCACCCACATCAAACCTGTCTCGCAACAAATCAGGTTGATAACAGGTTTGAATGTGGGTGGTAAATGCGCAACATCGCTATTCAACTCGTTTTGCAGCAATGTTGCAAAACAAGTTGCACGGTTTTTGTTGCCCGTTTTTCCGTACCTTTATAACCTGAGATCAGGCCCAATTTTAGCGGTTCTCATACATTCTTCCCAACGGCTACCGCTAAAATTGGGCCTGGTACAAACTCTCTCACGTTTGTGCTCGTTACGGTCAGATTTTGGCCGTAACGCTGATTGGCTGTTAGAATGATGCCACAAGATCTGATTGGCTGTTGGAAACGCCGGAAGTTGAAAGCGCTTATTCCTCGCGTGGTTGTTTTCGTGAATGATCCGTCGTCGACGGAGAGAAGGATCGATTTTGCTGTCTTTTTATTGTTTTATGGTCTTATGGTAGGAAAATATGCCTTAATAGGTGCCATGGAAATTCAGAAAATTCATATGGTTGTTCATATCTTCTCAGAATTTGCTTTATTTACGGAACTAATGTGAGTGTATCGCGGGGTTGACTCCCTCTGCAAGTTGTTGACCGCTAACAAGGTGCCTTTTGATTTACCAACAAACGAGTGCAAATCAAAATACTGTCCATCTAAAAACTGGTTTCATCTGAAAGTTTAGCCGGGAATGACTTCCCTGAACGGGGTACGCAAGCGGAGGCTCACTGCGAAAGAAACCTCAATCGCCAACTGTGAAGTATTAGACGAAAAATATCGCATCGCTGTTCAAGGAATTTTTGTAGGCATTATTATAAAGGCTGGTGGCTTAAGGTAACAGCCTGGTTGTTTGCCTTCGCTCTTAGTAAAATGTAAACCAGGAAAACTGGTGTCCTCGCTCGTTGGCTGTTTGCTTTTGTTTTTAAAGATTAATGTACTGAAAATCGGGGAAAATTGCCGAGGAAAATATTAGGGCAACAGAAAAATACGAATTTCAGTAGTTTAAATTCGAGCGCGCCTAGCCAAAATAATAAAACTAGTAGAACATCATGTCGCCGTCTTTTCGAAAACTTTTTACCTTCTACGCCAACAGAAATAACCTTCGAGATCTCCCTTAATCTCGCAAGAAGTTAAATGTGATTGTGCTGACTGTTTTATTTTTAGCTGAAAAGATTAACAGATAAAAGCTATTTTTTAAGCCAGCCAGTCTGCATTTTTCCCACTCGTGAAAAATTTGCATACTAGAAAAACAAGCAACGGAAGTAATTTTGGTTGGCTGATTCGGCAAATGTCAATCAATCAAAAAAGTGGGCGGCAGACGTTTCGTAGAAGGTTTGTATCAAGCTCTCTTTTCGTTTCACGTTGCCCGCCATAATGTAATTTTCAAAGCGAAACCAAAATAGAGCCTGATCTCAGGTTAGTACCTTTAGAATTACATTAGCAACACGCGCACGGAAAAGATTAAAGAAGACTGACGTTATCAACAACAATTATTGTATTGTGCATACCAAACACCTACAATTATCGTTGGTAACAAAATATATATAGTATTTAACGGGAGGGCACAGGAGGCACGTTCACGTGTTATGTGTTTCGAACAGTCTTGAAAGTAGAGTATCTTTCTGTAGATGTTACTTGCCTGACTTCAAGCTAAAATTCTCTTTTTTGTTTCTGTTACTCCGTGAAATGAATAGTAGATTGAAGCTTGCGGCAGGTAACTTACTCATTCCAGGTTTGCAGCAGTTCTTTGCACAATTTGACTTCATCTTTGATTTAATAATTTTCTTTAATAAAACCTCGACATCAATTACATCAGTAGTTAAATTTCGCGACTGAAACGCAGGCGTGGACTTCAATCGCGCTTAAAAAGGGCAAATTGTAATCATTTACATGTACGGGTCCACAAAATTGGCGGGCAAGAATTTTGTAACATTGATGTAAAGAAAAATTCCGAGTTCTTTTGAATAATTAGACTTGAAAACAACGCACAAAATCTTGTTGTTGGCAGCAAAATGATCACAGCACGTACACAACACGTGATTTCTACTGTTTGGTACATTTTAGTGTTTCGTGATCGGTTGATCCGCTTTGGGCTCTTATCAACCCACAGAACTTACCTCAAGAACCGTACCTCATGAAATATTATTTTTGTCTTTTTTTACGTATACATGGAAATTTCCCCGAGGTAATTTTACTATGGTGAAATAGTTCACACAAAAAGGTTGCTTCCCCGTGCACAACAATGTTTGGCCATGGCTAAACCTATTGTTAAGCCGGCAACAGCCACGCGGAAAATGGAATCCACTTGGTATAAAGTTCACAGGCATTGCGTAGTTATAAGGCCCACAGTAAAACGAGTTTACTTAATTATTTAATATGTTTGGTTTTGTAGAATTTCAAGCAGGCTCTAACGCTAAATCTTTCACTGACACCAATGAGGTAATGGTAGTTTAGAGTTCCTTATGAATTTTTTAACGACCTTCAAATTATGACAGGCGTCTGGCTATATATCACCTCTCACCCATCCTCTCATCCATGCGGGACATGGTCACTGGCGTATTGTGCTCTGCGATTATCTTCTTTGCATTTATTTATTTTTTACAGTAGTAAAAATTCATTGTATTAAGTATTACATGGTTACTAATTTTCATTTCCACCAAACTATGGCCGAGAAGTTTCTGAGTTGGTACATTGATGTTACTAAATAATACAAAAATGTAACTGATTTTTTAAATTATTTATAAATTATTTTATTTATTTATTTATTTTTTTTTGCTGTGTCCAGCAGGAAGACTCACAAAGTAAATTGACCAGTCTAAGCAGACTGGACACTAATGACGACGGTAAGAAACGTTTTTGTAACTTTTTTTTGTTTCATTGCCTTTTTACAAGGCTTGGTTTTTTTCCATGCACAGTTTACTTCCAGTGATCTACATTCACCCATTTTGGCGGTTCTCTCACTTGGCCATTAGTGTGAATCCCATAGGTTATTTTCCATCGCGATACGGGATTGATATAAATATGTCACGATTTGTAATGTTTTGTTTTTCAGCGGTCACTGCAAGCTTAAACTCAACACCGGACAACAAACAGAAAATTGAGGTTTGTATGTTTTTTTCCTTCTCGCCACCAACTAAAATTCTAAAATGTTGTCACTGTTGTATCTACAATCTATACTTTAGCGTGGAAATATATTATGTAGAGCATTGCAAAAGACCATAATTATTAAAAAGGCATTGCATAGAAAACTACAGTTGAGCCTCCATTGACCGGCCAGTAATCAAAGTAATTGTAAATGAAATCTCTATATTCAGCAGTGACCTCCATCAAGCGGCCGGTGCCACCTTTTGACCATCCCAAAAGATATGTTAGCCTATCGATGTCACCTCTATTAAGCGGCAACCAAGCTCTCACACGTAGTTTGCTAAAGGAAAATCGAAAGTCCTAGATACATGTAAAAGAGGACGACTGATTGTGGGCCAGTAATGCCGCTACCATCGCGTGTTTATAAAGTGATATTTCTGGTAAAGATTATAGCAATTTATGACAAGCCGTCATTGAGCGGCTACGTCCAATAAGCAGCCACATGCCGGTACCCAGAGGGTGGCCGCTTAATGGAGGTCCAACTGGCTTTTCTGTTTTACCCAACAGAGTAACTCGTCAAATGAACGAGTGCTAGTGGATGACAAGATCGTAGATCTCACTGTGGAAGAACTAGAGAGAACGAAAACTGACACTCCTGATGGGATTTGGCCAGTTATTTGGGATTTTGCTGGCCAAGCTCTTTTTCGAGCCATTCATCCAATTTTCATGTCATCCGAAGCAGTGTATGTGCTAGTGTGGGATCTTACAAGAGATCTCTTTGCCAAAGCTCAATGCAAAGTGAATGAAGATGGTCGCGAAGAGGTCGAAGTCTTAGCTGCTGACAGTAATGACACAAACCTCGATCACATTCTAAGGTGGTTGGACATGGTGCACTCATTACGACCAGAAGGTAACCCTGAATTACCTCCTGTGATTCTCGTGGGAACACATGCTGATGAGGCTGACTTTCCTGACGAAAAGAGAGAAAAATTGGAACGCCTCCTCAGGAAGAATTTTCCAGCTTTTTCTAAACACATTGTTAAATCTGTAGTAGTAGATAACACACTTGCCGGCGGGCTAATTCAAGAAGAAGATGGACAAATTGTTGAGGTACGAGAAACAATCTTGGAAGAAGCAAAGAAATTACCCCACACGCAAAATAAAGTTCCCTTGAAATGGCTTGAGGTGGAAAACAAAGTTTGTGAACATATGAAAGAAGGAGAGGAAAAATACATGACAAAGCAAAGGTTTAAAAGAGAAGTAGTCGACAAAACCTGCCAACCTGACCTTGACCACAATTTGGCAGAGCACATTCTAAATTTTATGCACGATCGTGGGACAATTGTTTACCTAGCCAATACAAAGAATCCAAATGGCTTGGTTGTATTGGATCCTCAGTGGCTTGTTAATGATGTGCTTTGTAAAATAATTACAGTCAAGCAGCAAAAAGGTGATAAGCAAGAAATTAAATTGTATCGAGAAGACCTGGAAGAGAAGGGTATTCTCAATGCAGCGCTTCTCAATTATGCATGTAAGAATCTTAACCTTGATGGCATTAAAAAAGACTTGATTCCCATTATGAAGAAATTTAACCTTCTTTGTGAATATAAGAAGGACACTACTGGTGAGACAGAGTACTTGGTACCCTGTATGCTGACACGCAAACCAGAAGAGCACCTGGCGTGCAGTACCTCCCCAGGATGTGAACCTGTATTTATCACGTTTGGCACCAATTATGTTCCATTTGGGCTGTTTTCCAGGATTCTTATTCTTTTCAGTAAGTGGGCTGCATCAAGAACCAGTTGTGAGCAGCCACGCCTTTTTGCTAATGCTGCTCGGTTTGTTATAACAAAGAAGACCTGTCTTTCTGTGGGATTTGTTTGCTACAAAAGGGTCATCAAGATTCTTATTTCGGCGAGGACACATTTAAACCTAATCCAAATCGAACAAGAGGTTCTTTTAGAAGTGTTCAGGTTAGTATAGAATTACTATTTTGTTATGAAAACACGCTTAAATTTAGTAAGATAGGTATTTTAAAATTATGGGAATCAAATTCTCTTTCCAAGCCTGGTTATCCAGTCATTCCTTAGGATGCGGGTAAAGTAGACAGCAGTGAATGAGAACTTTATTCATTTACAAGCTGTGGATCATTTAAACTTGAGTTATTAGTTTACGATCTAGATTTTAACCCAGAAAAAAAAATGATAAAAAATAATCTCCAGTGGACCGATATACCTTATATAAAATGCTGAAAATATACCTGCTAGATTTCAAAACGTCCTGACCAGGCATCCCCTTAGAACCTCATAGCGGCTCTTGCCTCTGGCGATCGTAAAACTTACCTTCGGTTCGAAGAAAGTCTGTGTACGGATCTTGAGTGTAATGTATGAGCGCCTCTTATTGTGAGCTTGGGCTGTCTGTGAAGTAACTAAATGTTTCTCCTTCAGTCTTCTAAAACAGATTCTTGAACGGCTGAAGCAAGAGTGTCACTGGCTGCGTGGAATGACTTGGAAGCTTTGTGGTCAATGCAAATTTTGTCTAGAAACTAGGCAGTGTTCCTGGCATAAAAACCAAAAATGTTCCCACGAAGACTGTGCGCACTTCGTTTCCATCAACGACGAGCCCTTCGTGTGTGGAAATCACTCGGAAGAGTTATTTGCTGTTCCACTCATACCTCAGACTTGGATTCAGGTTAGTTATTAAGATAGTCAGGGACAAATCAATTGCCGTATAAACTGTAGAATGTGTTTATTTCATAGATTAATGCAAGAATGAAACTTTGCTACCGAAATTTTTTAAGGTATTTCTTCATTAAGTTTGTGCGGGCTGAAATCGGTTGTTTTGCTTCAGCAAAACCTTTGGATATCAGGGCGTCAAGTTCTGGTTTTCCCTTTCTGCTGGTCAGAGAACCCGTTTCTTGCTTTAGGTCTTGAAATGTAACAATAATGATTAGTAAATAGCTGATTCAGTAAAGGTTGCTTTGGGCGTTGGGAGTTGGACACTATGAAGCTCATGTTTGGTTGTCACCCAGGCGAATCATTGCATTGTTCCGTGTACCTTAATGCCTAATGCCTAATGGCCAATTCCCAATTCCCAAAGCAACCTTTATTGAACAAGCGATATACGCACTCAGTGATCTTGGTGTTTCACGGCTCAGTATATATATTCAGCCACTATTCACCTCTATTTCAAAGAATAATTAACAATTATTGAATGAGGCTGGGTAGGATGTGAAGAATTATGCTGATCGAGGGGGGTGTTATCCACCGAGAGTGAAGGCCAAGGTGGATAACGTCCTCCGAGATCTGAATAGTTTTTTACATCGTACAACAGCCGAATGTCCTTTAGTAAATTTAGTAAATATTTTAATATAATTAGTTACACAAGTTTTGTTAGTGGTCCTTATTTTAACATAACATTACAGGTACAGTTTTATTAAGTTACTTTGAATGAAGCATCTCAAGTTCTGTTTGTATGTTTTTGGAGCAGCGGTTATTTGGGAGTCATCATGTTTCTTTAGAATATCAATAAGGAAACAGTGGAGTTTCGTTTTGACGTGATGTTTTTTAGCGCTCTCTTAATGATGCTGGTATCTCATTCCAAATTTTAGCTCCTACTCTTGAAAAAGCTCTCCTTTGGATTTCTAGCCTAGATTTCTTAATATAGAAGTTATTATTTTGGTGAGGAACAGTGTTGAGGTCGGAAAATAACATAGTTAAATTTTTTTATGTTAATGGTTAATCCGTTCGCTGTTAGCCAGGTGTTTACCTTACCAAGTTCACAGTTTACAACGGTTTCAAGAAATTTAATGTTTTAATCAACGTTGAGAATATTTGTATCATCAGCAAAGATGTAGAAACTGAATTTGTCCGATGAGTGCTGTATGTCGTTTACATATGATAAAAATAGGAACGGTCCTAGGACAGAACCATGAGGCAGGCCACAGGTAATTGCAGCCTTGTCAGATATATGACATGTAGTTTCTGTTGTTTTCATTCGGTTTTTTAAATAAGAGGAAAACCAATCATTAATTATTCCACAGAAGCCATAATGGTCCAGTTTGTTTAGTAATGTGCCATGATCAACTGTACTAATGCTATCTTCAAATCAATTAAAATACCACACGAGAAGAGGTGTTTATCCATAGTAGTTTGTATTGCATTAACAATATCCAATTTTGGATGTTGCGTAGAACTGTGATTTACGAAAGCCATACTGTGCGTGATAAAATAATCCATATTCTTCTATAAAAGAGATCATCTAAGAGAACGTTCACTTTTCAAAAATCCTGTGAAAATTAGGTAAAAGTGATAGTGGTCTATAATTGTTCGTATCAAGCTCGTCCTCAAATTTAAACACTGGTACTATTTTTGATAATTTAAGCTTAACCGGGTATACTCCTTGGAAAACACAAACGTTTAAAAGTGTCGCAAGAGGCTGGCTTATAATGTCACTTACGTATTTTAATAATTGCATCGGACAAGAATAAAGACCATAAGTTTTCTTATTAGGAATAGAGAGAATTTCATCTTCCATAGGCAAGAGAATCAGATGCATCAATAAACTTTCCAACACCCCCAGCTGACACGGGTGTTGGGACGTATTCAAAATTATAGCCAGGAACGCTCCGAACAAATCCCTGGGAATTTGAATTGGAAATTTTGGTTTCTGTTACACCTATTACATCAAAGTGAAAATCAAATTCTTCTAAGAGATTGCTTTGTAAATTTTCCAAGTTACAATTAAGACTTCTTATGTTGTTGTGAGAGATTGAAAAGCTGTGTTCATTGTCATATTTTGTTAAGTCACTTTTCATTTCTTCAAAGCTATGTGGGGAATGATATCTTATACGTATATGTGTAGGTGAATCAGGCTAGTCAGTATTACTGCCAACATCGGTATTCAGATTAAACAAATTAAGTTCATAAAGGTTAGATCATCTCTCGAGTTTTTTCTCTCTTTTTTTTTAGCGGAGGACCGATAGTTGTTAAATTGCTCTTAAAAAGAAGCGAGATCTCCCCAAAAGTTAAAGTATGGGAGTTCGCCCAGTGTCCCTCTTGTCTTTCTCAACTTGCTTGTTCCTAATTGCCATGGTCATGTCATGGTCAATTCATATGGTAACGGTAGAAACGATAACTAAGTACGAAAAAGAAGTGCACTGAAAAGTGCACAAACAAATATTAAAAATGGACAGGAGAATTGTCATCATGTAGTACTTACCCGTCAGATACATCATTAGTAGACTCGTTTCCTCTCAGATCCGATGCAAGATCCCTCTTCGACTCTATCCTAAAGATTCCGGAGATTGTCAGATTTACGAAAGAAAACCGCTGTAGATTAAGCCTAACGATACTTATAACCATACTTAGTTTGATGGCTTTTCGCTGACCGTAGTTGATCTTGCAGTTCCGGCGACAGATGACTCAGAATTCCAAGACGGTCGATTTGGCTGTCGGAAGGAAGATCAAAATCGTTTGGTGTGAGACGATTCGTGTTTGCCCTTGCAGCCACCACTCTCTCTCGAACCATGCGTCTCACAACTTGTATGCAATTGCGTTGTTTCGTTGTCTTCTCTGGCCTGTTTGGTTTCTTGTCGGAACTCTCTGAGCGATGTCAATGTCAGTGTCTCTGACATCCACGCCAATATTCTTGAAAATCTTCAGACAGACTGAGAGAATCGCTGTTTCTTCAGCCGTTTCTCTTTTATTCTTTTGCGGAACCCAGACTATACTATTTTCATATTATACTGGTGACTTGTCAATGTAATAAGGGCTTCCACCTGAGCTGTCAGGTCATTTAATTTCGTCTAGCTTTCCATAGTTGTCGAGAAACCGTCGCAGGTATCACTCAAATGTGGGACATCCATGCTGTTGGGAGAAGTAGCGCAGTCTAATTTATCCGCCATCTTGGCTCGCAGGGACTCGAATTCTTTTGTTAACTTCTTCAGTTCTTTCTTCACTTCCCCTTGATCTTCCTTCAATTGCTTTGTGGTAATTATTGAGATAGAAATCAGCGGTGTGTTCAGTATAAATATAGAATGCTTCATGGAAAGTGCGCACGTACAGTATTTACGTGCGAGTTGTTGACGTATCAGAAATCGAACGAGTGGGATTTTTGATGCAAAAACAGCAAGTACGTAAATTCCCCACTCCAGAAGCTATAGGGAGATTGGGTGTCAGCTTTCGGCACAAAGAGTTCAGGGATCGTTTGGGTGGACAAGCGTTAGTTAAAATTGGTTAATGGTTGCCCTTAATACCATCCACCAACCATAAGTAACGCTTGTCCACCCGAACGATCCCAGAAGTCGTTGCACCGAAACTTGTACCCATACCCTTTATAGTTTCCGGAGTGGGGAGTACCGCACAAAGCATTTTCCATGTGGTATAGACTATGTATTATAGCAAAGAAAACAATATATATTCGTACTGTAAGGATTTGAGGTAATCTGTTAAGACTGGATGAATTTGAATGAAATGGTCGGTTTGAATAAACAGAAGACAAAAAAGGTCCGATTCTTCTTCTTCTCCTCCTCCTCTCGAACGACTCAAAAAAGCGTGTTTCAGACTGTCTGAAAACTTATTGTAAATGGTAAACGACCAAACTTTTCAGTGAGTTTATCTCAGTATGTATATAATAAGTTCATTTAAACGATATAGTGCATAAATTGTATTTCAATACATATAATTTTTACACTTACTACGGCGCAACGTAGGTTTGATTTTATGTTTGACTTGCATTAAATGTAATGAAAGCTAAAGGAATCATTATTTTGTAGGCACTGGCGAACAGTACTGAGGATGTGGGACAGCCGTGTACATCCTGCGAATCATTAAAACGCCTAAAAGGTACATTAAATGTTTTTTATATGGATTAAATGTTTGATATATTAAGCACTGATTAAAAGAGAAATTCTTACCAGTCGCAAAGTCTTGTCCACGAAGTCTTGCACGCGTAATAGGTTCTTGTTTTGCAAAAAGATGCTTTCCAAAATACGGACTTTTCTCGCTTAAAATGTCAGTTTAAGCGAAAAAAAATTGACACACTTTTTTTTAACGATTTTCCAAGTTTCAATGGACGAAGGAATGGGTAAATAAAGTAAACTTGTCGAGTTTTGAACTTGAAAACTTTTTTCAAATTCATGCTTGCGTGATTAGCGCGCGACAAGCAAAACATCTTGACGCCACAACCATGTTTACATACTCTCATGCAAACACTCCTCTCAGCCAATCAGAGCGCGCGTACTATTAAAAACTGAATCATTGGATAATGGAATTCTAGAGCTCTGATTGGCTTAGCCATCATGATATATAGAGTGTTTTCACTCACGTGGCCAGCATTTATGCAAATTTATTGGAACAAAAGAGGGCGTTTGCATAAGAAAAGAGTTCAACTCCCTGAGGATTGGTTTGGGACACCAACATGGCCGCCGTTTCATTGTTTGGGACACCAATATGGCCGCCGTGACGTCATGTGAAAACACTCCATAAGCCATTATACCATGCTATCCAAAAATAGTAATAGTAACCGTACGCGTCTGCTCAAAATTAAAAACAAGCTGAAAATCGGTTGTTTTTACAAATAAAGTCTGGAAGAATTCTCGATATTTTGTGGGCGTT
>BOPM01000335.1:426893-446180 GCA_022179025.1 Porites australiensis | reverse complement strand
CTTGTTGGATATGAGCTACGTGCGTCGTTAGCTATCCAGTTAGCAATTATTCTTTGAAATCGAGGTGAATAGTGGCACCAAATTAACTTACTTAACGGTTCCTAGTTTCCTTGTTTAGTAATGTAACAACGCGAAATATCTTTTTGTTTCGTCATCCATAGTTAATTACCACTGTCAAAGTTCTTTTTTCTCCATAAAAAGTGAGTAGCAGAACTTTAGCGCGATTGAGTTTTCCTTCCTCAAAACATCGCCAACGTGATTCCGTCAATGACATTTTGAATGCACCAACTCTCTTCAAACGTACGAAAGGAAAGTTGTTGTTAGCGAATTTCTGGATGAAAATTCTGAGATCTCCGACGCCGAAAACCTATATCCTAAAGGCTTTTTGCTGGAACAATTTACATCACGTTTCTTATCTACCTAAAAGCTATATCTATTGACAAAAAAAATGAAAGAAATCGATTTTTCAACTCTTGCCGCGAAATCAAGATTTTGCTCGATTTTTCCTGACCGTCGCTTATTTAACAATTAGTCGCCTCAGGTGACTTGAATATTGGCGAATAGTCACCGAGATGAAGTCGAGGTGACTGTTCGCCGATATTCACGTCGCCTTAGGCGACTAATTGTTTTTGAATTAGTATAATTACATTGATGATTATTCGAGAAAATAAAATTATTGATCAATTTCCGACTCCGAAACATCAAAAAATCTGGCTGCCATTTTGAAAACTGCTAACCTTCAATGTTATAATCGCCGTACGGTGATTATAGCGGGGTAAAGCGAAGCTCCTAGCCAATCATAGCGCTCTATTTTCGATAATCATCAATGTAATTATACTAATAATTATTGACCCAGAAGGCGTTGCGTGATATCATTGGTGAGCCGGGCAAATAGGCGGCGAAGCTTCGAGGACGCAAAGCCTCGTCGTGAACTTGAGAGAAGTAGAGTACTAAGGCAAGTTACTTACTAGTTCAAGTTTTGGTGACTTAGCATGCTAGAACTTACAGTTGTTCTCAATGTGGCCCAGAGGTTTTACTTTTTAGTATCTATCATTAAATTTGTGCGTGATTGAGTGAAATGCTTCTTCTAGCTTCTGTGTCTCTGCCTATTCAACAAGCACGATTGATGTTAGCAGTAGCGAGTTTCGTTACTTACTTTGAAAGTTCACAGCTCGCTTTTAGTTAACAACAACAAAAAAAAAACAGCTGAAATACATATCAGTTTTACAAATTCCCGTGGACTTTTGTGCAAGTACAGATATATCGATAAATAAAGGGGCCTCACAAGTCGCTATCTTCTGTAAAAGTTAGATAATAGGTATGCGAGACTTTGGTATCGTAAAAATATACTAATATAAAATATTTTATATTTAACTATTACTCCACGAGTGCGCGTTGGATATGAGATGGTAGATAATCATCTCGTATCCAACAAGCGCGAGCGGAATAATTGTTTTATTAGACTTTATTAGCAAAAACAACCGATGTTCGGCTTATTTTTAATTTTGAGCAGACAGTTACCATATTTGGAGAGCATGGTATAATGGCTCATATACCATAATGGCTACACCAATCAGAACTCTAGAATTGCATTCCCGATGGTTCAGTTTTCAATAAAATGATATATGATGTTACGGGTAGTGGTATATGGTCAGAATTGGGTATGTTTCTAATTTACGTGGGCAGGAATCTATAATTTTAATGTGCGTAACCAAGTTTATTAATGAAAAAATGCATTTTAAATTTATGATTTAATTTAACATGTTTAGTCTGGTACTAATATTTCAGTGGTCGAAAGACCCATGTCAGCAATGCTGAGATGACAGACATCGTAAGTGGCGGGAAACATTTCTTTTTCTTTTCTACGTGATTCCGTAGAAGCTTCAAATTTCGTTCTTAATGTATAATGACATCTAAGCGTTTTTTTTTTTTTTCAGTTAAAGTGGGCACACCATCCGACGAAGAATTAGAGCGACTTTCACAGCGTATTCCTGAGGATTGGAAAAAACTTGGACGACGACTCAAAATTGAGGAACCACGGTTGATTGCATTTGATAGAGAACATCACCAGTGCTGTGAGAAGGGATACAATATGCTGCTTTTTTGGAAGCAGAAAAACGGCGGCTTTAATGCCTCTTACCAAGTCTTATACGACGCTTTGTGTCATGAGCTTGTACAACTAAAAGAACTGGCGGAAGAATTTTGCTGTGAATGAAAATTTGGCAAGATGTTTGGGCAATTCCCATTCCTTAGTCTAATGGTGTTGTAAATAACAACTTTCACATGCTTGTCTATTTAACAATTATTCCTCGAGCCCGAATGGGCTCTGGGTCAATAGCCTATGAGGCAGAAGGCCGAATGGGCTATTGACTCAGAGGCCATTAGGGCGAGAGGAATAATTGTTTTAGTAAAACCCAACTAGTTGGTCACAAATATTGAGGCAAAACAACTTTAGCTAGCAAAACGCGATTCAGCCGCCATTGTTTTGGTTTTCAAAGCCGGCGCTTTTCGCTACTAGTGGGCTACAACATATAGCCTAGTAGTGGCTCAACCAATCAGAACGCAGCACCACTAGTTGGATTTTACTAATATCGAATATATATGTTGTAGTTAATTTTTTATGTCAGTTAATTTTTATTTTTCCATTGTTTTTGGGTACGATAATAAATGCTAATGAATTTGAAACAAGGGAAATACAAAAATTAACTGAAATAAAAAATTAACTGCAACATATACATTATCTAATGAGCAAGTTGTACAGCCTGTTGGTCTTTGCGTATAGTTTGATGTTACCTGCTTCGTTTTGCAGTAAAAGGACACAGTATTGTCTTGAAGAGGAGATCATACCTTTTTTCCTTTATTACCAGGACGGAGAAATTTCATTAGCTTTAAAATGACAGCTGAAATGAGCGGGTGATTGTTGAGATTCATGTGAAAAACTAAATACTTTACCTGTAGACGAACATTTGAAAAAGCTGACCAATAGGGTTTCAAGTAAACTGAAATCATCCACACTCTTAAAAGAGTAAAGAAACACTTGAAGGATTTTAATGCTTTGTAACCTGAATTTAATTTCATTTACATCATCGTTGTACATAGCAGATCCTGAAACGCTCGACGCTATTTAAACCTTGTAGTTACAGGTTACAGCTTATTGCGTTCATGAATATTTATTCAATACTTTAAGGCGGACAGGTTGGCCGCAGACTATTACAACGTACACTGTACTGGGTACGCTACTTCTGCAGTACCAGTGTGAAGTTTGCGAGAAAATGCTCGCAAAAATACACTTTCGTTAGGAGCTTAAAAAGCTCGTGCAGTCTTAAATGAATATGCGACTAAATACTACTTAGCGTACCTGGGTAAATAAAATTATGTTTTGTAACTTGATTTGTGATGAACATATTTTTACACTGCGTTTGCGCGAGTGCAACAAAGTTTCGAGAGCGAGTGAAAGAACCTCAACATTCTTCGATTTCAGCCATGACTGTGGGTTGGTGGCTCGTGAAAAGAATGAAATGATCGTGCAAACGCTGCGCAGGTGTTTTACGGATGCAAACCGTAAAGCGAAAAGGATTTCCGTGCTGTCTTTTGTTATCTTTTTTAGTACTGTCGAAATTCTCCTCGTACAATATTATCAACCATTGTCAAAGATAATGTACTACCTTTAAACTTAGACTGGATTTTTAACACAAACATGGAATATTACCTTTAGTTTTTGCAGTTCTAGCGAATTTTTATTCTAAATGTCCGTTCTTCAATATTTTCTTTCCTCTCTTTCTGTTAAGTGATGAAATCGTGACTGCCTTAAATACAACAAAGCAAAAATCGTGCTTACAATACTGTGGTAAGTCGTCTAGATCTAACCACTAATAAAAAGGACTAATAAAACAAAGCCTTAAACAGCTTTTGTTTTGAACTTCACATTGCAGTGAGATATATTACAAGAGTATGAACGTACTTGAAAGGCCTTGTTTTTTCCGCCAGGGCGTAATGGTGCAAGCTGCTTCCACAACTATCAAAACGGTACTAGGGCTTCTGATAAGGACGGAAGCTAGTTCCAGTTCACTGACTACCAAGGCAAGCATACGCATGTACCTCTTCATACGTAACCTGAGCCCTTTTATTATGCTGGGACCACAAGAGGCATTTTCCGCGTTCCATAAACTCACTTTCTAAGCAAGTTTAAGTGCAAAACCTTTCTTGTGATAATAAGTGTTATATAAAAGAAATCACTATTTCATTTCAGACCTCCCTGTTGACGAAGAGATTGAAGTAATTTCTCAATCGTTGGCGCATCTGGCGATAACCAATTCGATTTCCTCCAGCTCAGACTTTCTCGCGTTTATGATTCCACGATATCAATGTGGTCTTTTCTTCTACGACCAAGTCGTCATTAGATACGACTTAGTTGGCGGAACTTATTTGAATTGAATGAAAGGAGAACAGAAAGGCCACTGAAGATTTCAGAATATATATTTCAGACCCCCACTGACTGAAGTACTGTAACTCCTGATTAGTTCATCTCTCTCCGCTATTCCACGATGCAAATCACCACCGATATAAGGCGGTTAGGACGGCTTTTGATAAATGAATTAACGCAAAAACGAAATACACTGATAGCAGAGCGAAACACGTGTGCGCCTTGCTTGATCTTCGACGTTTAAAAAGGTATCTCGGGATGACCTCAATGTACGGTGGCCCATAGAGGACATCCTAACAATTTTTTGGATTAAACATAGCGCGATGAATTGCAGCTTATCACATGATAAAGAGAAGCTGGAAAGTTGCACGAGGAGAGAGAGCTGGAGAGTTATATGGAGATGGTTGCTACTGTGGAGCCTATACCTACACATGTTATATTTAACATCAAGAGGGAATCGAAGAAATAATAAAAACATATCTAGATTGAGTAATAACTTATATGAAAATTAATACAAGCAATCCATTTGATTTATTTCAGTAATATAAATATTATTTAGTTTTATGGTTATAAAAAATTATTTGATCAAAAACACTGTGCTCCAGTGCACACACTTACCTGCATAAGAATTCAAATCATTGATAATTTTTGTTGGTTTTTACTTCAGTTACACTGGTGAACATGGGCGTATACAAATATCACTGGAATATAAATAAATAAAGTAGCATTTGCTTGAACTTTGTGCTATTGATGATTGACTAGATCCCACATCAGGGTCACCCAACAACGTTTTCCTCCAAAATACAATGAAGACGCTTTTTAGGCCGTGATCCTGAGTACTTTGTATTTGTATCTGTTTGTATCTGTTCCTAGGTCTGGTTCCTCTCAGTCTTAATCATGCTTTGGAATCCGAAAACGTTTTGTCAGTTCTTTTCCTTACGAAATATATCGTTTGATCAGCTTGCAACTCTCCAGCTCCCAGCTCTCTCTCCCAGTACAGCTCTCCAGCTCCCCTTCGCCACGTGATAAGTTTCAATTTATCGCGCAATAATTACAAGTTATGGCGCGATATCTGAATAATTATCGCGCGATAACTAATCAGCAAAAATTGTTAGGATGTCGTCTATGGGCCACGGCACTACTTGTCTTCGCAGACGTTTTGATTAAACACATGTACGGCAGCGTTTTCCCCTGAAATTAAACTCTGAGAGAAGGATTAGTTCCCGCCAAAACTGCTCACACTAACATAGTGTGAACGTCATTTTTTTACTAACCGAGCTACGTACGCGCACTTTAAGTGCTTTTCAAGTGCACTTGAGGGCCCAGTGTGAACCCACCTAATGTAAAATTTATTTAAATACTTATGCATTTTGATTGGAAAAAATTTCTCCTGGCAAATACACATTTACAGTTAGCTACTAAATTAAGCAAAACGGTTGGTTTAATAGCTAAATTGAGGCACTGTTCCTCAACATACCTTGCTAAATATTTACCGTGCGTTAATCTTGCCTTATTCATCCTATGGTTTGATAGTATGGGGACAGGCATCAAAGACACATTTACCAAAATCGTTCTGCCTCAGAAAAAGTTCTCATATTCATATTTTTTGCCAATAGGAATGATCATGCCATTTCCCTTTTTGTTGATGCAAATACCCGGCCCATTAAGTCCGTATCTTACCTAATGCATGATATTTATACTAAAAAATGCTGCGCCCTCAAAACTCGTGCATTTGTTCCAGCAGATATCGTCTATTCATGTTTGTAACACAAGATCATCCTCCAAAAATAACCTGTACATCAAAAAAGTTAATCTTGAAAAACTAAGACCAAGCCCTAAAGCCAAGCCGCTTAAAACAAAAACTTCACCAAGATATCCCATTTGTGGTCACCTACAACCCAGCCTCTCCCAGCCTTAACAAGATTATTACCAAACACCTTTCGATACTTCAATCCTCAAACCGCTGTAAAGAAGTGTTTCCTGATAATCCTTGTATTGGATACCGACGCCACCTACGATAAAGAAATGCAACTCCAAAACATTTAAAACCTGCCCCTTCATTAAAGACGGCTTATCGTCATGTACATTTTAATACACAGGCCAAACTCACATCAAGCAGACGATCACATGCGCATCCAAAAATCTCGTTTACATGATACAGTGTTGCAAATGTAAAAACATCCCCAACATACCAGAATACATCGGACAGACGCATTACGAGACAGATTTGGAAAACACAGAAGAGCCATACAACCGACGACGCAGTACCACAGCATTTTAATCAGAAAGGACATTGGCCCAACCCCACCCGTGGGTCAGCGGTCAGCGATGATGATGATGGCCGCGTCTTTTGCAGATCCGCAGCTTTGTGGTGTTTCCTGCCTTTTTCGGTTTATTTTTTACTTTCTCGTTTTCAATTTTGTTTAAGGGCCATATATATAGTTAGTTCTACCATGCAGTGGCCTCCATTCCTAGTTTCTTTGTTTGTTTTTCCCTGTTACAGGACTTATCTTCACGCTTTTGAAGATATATGGAAAGTATAAAAGTTCAATAAATATCCGATCAATACGCTTTTAAGGTTCTAGAGCATTCTAAGTGCTTACCTTTAAAAATGCAACATAATGAATAACCAATTTACTAATAAGCTTTGCATGCAGAAACATAAATATTAACAGTGTGCTTTTTGAGTGGAACATCTTGTCTTCAAATTGGACATCCCTCGGAAGATAGTTATCTTTTAAATGGACATTTCCACGTTTTTAGTAATTGACTTAGCTAGTTAGGGTTTTGTGGCTCGTTTTTGTTAGACATGTGGTCAACGACCAAAAACAAATAAATAGCGAGCTGCTAAGGAACTGAAGGAAGAAGGGGTAAGCAGTTCTCGCCGACCCTATCAGTAAACGCCACTAAAAAGCATCGTTTACCAGTGGAGAAGCCTTCTTTATCAGTAGCACACAAAAATAACCTTTATCAGAGGTGGACTGAGTTACGTTCAGCAGAGTGCTGAAAACGCCAGTTTATCACCTCTTGCAAAACATTGTTCTTAAAGGCAAAATCAGAGAAAACTCGACAAAGTAAATAAGGCGAAGAGGGCTTCACTCGCGAGAGTCCTTCTCCCTCTTTAGGTAGCCATTTTGTCTTCAAATGAACTTTGTAACCGCTTGTTGGTTCCCAGGCATCAAAGCAGCTCTAGATTTTTCTTTTTAACCGAGTGAACCTGGAGCAACTAACCTTCACAATACAAAAGAAGCGCGTGACGGACAAATCAGGAGCGGATTCCTGCGGATATCTATTGTTTTTAAAAGCGCTGTAAAGATGTCGGATATTTCTTTATTTTATGTGTATCTCAAATTTCATAGATTCCATCATGGGCAAAAATCTAATGAACACAATATGGAAATTTCGTCACAGCTATCATGTAAAAACCTCAACATTGAAAAAGTATGACGTCATCCACCCTTCATAGTTCCAGGTATAATTATCCCCTAGTTCTCGCTAATTTCCTCTTTCGCTTTCACAGCTTTAACTCAATGACGGTCTGACATAAGCTTTTTAAAACAGCGGATAGCACATCTCCGCTTATGGTAGGTTTGTTTTTAGTAGACAGGTAACTAGGACCCGTTTTGGTAATTATTAGCAGCGTCGTGTCAATCTTCGACTGATCATTTGGACTCTGGCCTTATCTCAAGGCAATAACTTTCTTAGTTACTCATGCATCAGTGATGGCGCAAAAGTTCATGTCGGTATGTAGCTGGGGCTAATTCAGCTTCTATGTTCAGTGTTATATTCTACTGATTGAGGGTATTTGAAGATCGGGAACTGGGCTAGAATTGCATACAAGATGTTGACGCTTGTTCACGTTGCTTTCCCAGTAACTGCTATGCTTAGCCTTTCTTGTATTCGAAAGTTGATATGCTTCAGTAGCTTTTAAAAGTTGTGTGAGAATGCGAGCCACGTGGAATAAGAACCCTTTTTTTAACTTTCAATTAAGATATACGGAACTGAATTTTTCGTATTAGGCCTGTTTCAAACGTTTTGCCATTACAGTTCGAAGCTGGCTCCACTTCAGTTCCACGACGTGGTTCCAGATGTCGAATTTATCTCAGTCGAATAGTGGAAAAAAAAACTTAAAAATAAGAAGCGGTTTATAATTAGTGAACTTTTAAAATGTGTTTAATTCATTAATTGAGTTCGGCGGGGCGGTAGCAAGACGTTTGAAACTAAGTCTTGCTGTTGCCGTGTAGCATGGCAAAGCTTGAAGTCGAATTTAATTCGATCAATTTCGGTTCGGTACAGCAATAGCACGGCGTTTGTAGCAGCCCTAAGCCTGTTACCAGTCTTCCAAATTTTACATTACAAATTGCCCATGTTTTTCAAAATCAAGCAATAAACATTCACAAATCGACAATTCCGTTACGCCGCTTCACAGAATGAAAAGGCAGCAAATACTTTTGCCGATGAATACTATTCTAGCCTTTTCTAGGTTTCAATCAATCATTTAACATGGTAAAAAGTGCCAATTCCCGTTCCTTTGCGGCTGTGCAGATGAACGGAAACCGAAAGTAGTGTAAACGCAAAATTTCTGAGAATAACAATTTTCCCTGTTTTCCGCTCATGAACACGTGATGACCCGTGATTAACTCCTGACCATGTAAATCTCCGCAAAGTCTTGTTCCTTTGATCGTCAATAACTTTGTAGAGTCAGCTGATCGCTAAACATTTTTTTCATTTCCAGTTAAATAAGAGCTTTCAGTTTATACACAGGCTAGACAACTTCAGCTGCCTTTTGCTGTGGTTTTTACGGTTGATGAAATACATCAAGCTCTTTCATGCTTGAAGTACTTCATTTTCAATGTTCTAGTGAATTTAGCATCTCGTCTAGCTTAGCATGCATATTTCTATACTACTGCCTGTTTCTGTCAGCATTTTCCCCCCTTTGTTAGACTCTAACATTATTTTAATATTCATGGTCTGGAGAGTATTTACTTTGTTATACAGTGGTGGAGATCATTTGCTGTTGAAAGTAATTTAGATTGTGTTGTGAACGTAGTCCAAATACCCCGGAGCGCGTTTGTATTAAGGTAAGAAGATAGAAAAGAAAAGAGTTCGGAAAAAGAGTCAGAGGGTTAAAAAATTTGGCTTAAGCTCTTTTTTTAAATCATTTGCATGTGTGGCCTGCGAGCTCCTGCGAGTAGAGGCTCTTCGATCTTCAGGACCCCACCTCTGCTGGCTGGGTATTGCATGTCGTGCACTGTATTTCAGAAAAAAGGCGTGGGATTGTGGACGCCGTATGCTGTGAAAACTCGCCTTTAAACCAGTCTGCATATCCTTCAACCTTCCAGTCTCGTTTTGTTTATTGTGATAATTAGACAAAATTCAATTTGTATTTACAACGAATAGAATAACAAATATAATAATTGTCTGTTAAGAGTGATCGTTACAGGCGTACGCATCGCCTTGTCTTTAGAGATTGAACGAGTCAGCCGGGGACACTCACGACCAGAAGTTCACCTACTTTCACTGCAGTTTACATGTAAAGCCCCGAAATTTCTTTTGGCCCTAGTTTGTAACAATTGCTTTAATTGTTATTACAACTGCGACGATCATATCTTCATTTCAATTTACATGTACTGCTAACAAACAACATTTTAAGGTATTGGTAAGTTAAGTCTGGTTTCCATATGATCGTTACGATCGCTGCGATCGCTGAAAAAAAAGTTCAGCGACCGCAGTGATCACAGCTATCGTAGAGACAACGATCGCTCAGATAGACTTCAGTTCTATCGTGGCGATCGTAGCGATCATATGGAAACCGCGATCACAGCGATCGCAGCGACAGGCAAAAGTACCAGGATACATCGAGTACGATCACGCTTTTCAAGATGGCTGCCAACACAAACATTGAGAAAGCAATCGACTTAGTACTTTTTATGCAGGAAGTACAAAAATACGATTGTCTTTTCAACACATTTTCAAAGGAATATAGAGACAGGTGCAATGAGATCAACTGCTGGCAAGCAATCCCGGAGAAATTCGACTTAAATCCTGAACATAGTTAAGTTCTCTGTCTTTACCGTCGTCTTCTACGTCGAAAAACACGCCTCAAGTAGGAGTTGACGATTCACAGCCGCCATGCTGAATTTGAGGAATGGCGCGAACTATGCTGTTAGACCCAGGTCCTCTCGGCCTTCATTCAACGATCGCAGCGATCATATGAAAACCATCAGTCGCTGGGATCGCTGAACCATTTTTGTTAGCGATCGCAGCGATCACAGCAATCGTAGCAATCATATGGAAACCAGGCTTTAATGTTGAAATCAACGCATCTACTTTACGTAGAGTTCTCCACTTCGCTTTTTTTGTCTTGTTTCTCAGTTCTTCTTCGTCTCTATGACCAATGTTCTAGATACACTGGAGTATCCAGGTACGCTTTTCAACCTCAGGGACAGCAAGCATTGCTCATGACCATAAACTACTATATTAGTACTTTAAAATTTCGCGGGTCTTTAATTTCGCGTTTTTCGCGATTGTGAAAAATCGCGAAATCAAAGACCAGCGTCCTGCGAAATTAAGTACCCATATAGAAGATTCAAGTCACCGAAAAAAAATGTACAACTAGCTTTACATGCATACGTGTCGACAAATTCGACAAGTTATTAGCTGGTTTTACAGGTACGTTCCATTCCGTGACTGTGTCTTCTGGTGTGAAATAGCGTTAATGTGCGTTTTCCTTGTTTCATTTTATCTCGATATTTTAGAAAATTCAGAAGATTGAAAACGAAATTAAAATCAAGTTTAGAACGCTTGAATCGCGAAATTTAATGTCCTTTTTCATATCTTGCCTACTGAAATCGCGAAAATAAAACCCCCGCGAAATAAAGGTACAGCAAAGTTTTACAGCTACGCAGGCTATTTACAGTGCGGACACTCAAATCGGAACAATTCACAACGTTTTCTGAAAACTAAAGGTTTTCAAGTTTCCATGCATGTAAACGGACCAATAACACTCATAAACTTTAGAGCTGTTTCCGGAGAGGTCAGGTACCTTATTCTCTCGAATAATAGCCGTCCCTCGAATAATCGCCCCGTCCACCCCACCCCTCTCGCCATCTTCTCTTTCTTTTTTCCCCTCCCTGTCAAGTTCAAGTGGAATCTGATCCAGCAAAACTGACCAGTGACCATTCAAGCTCCAAAAATTAATCAAGGAACCAAATTTGGAACACTTAAAAAGCCCATGTTCAGTTTGTTTGATGAGATACTTTTTTATTTAGGGCACGAATTCCAGTGAGCAATATTTGAAATAATCGCCTCCCTCGAATGATCGCCCCCTTTTGATGCGAAAAAAATAATAATCGCCCCGTATTATCCAAGGAAATACGGTAAGTTTAAACAGTTTTAAAACTCTCAACGGTTTCGTTGTTGAACCATGAATGTTCTTGGTCCATTTGCAAAAAAACCTTGAGAATCTTTTGTTTTCAGAAAACGTTGTGATTGGACAATCTCAGTGCCCCGATTTGAGTGTCCACACTGTAAAAGTATTCTGAGGAGGCGTTTACATGAGAAAAATCGCACAAGCGTGAGTTTCAGAATGGGATAACTTCTTAATTTCGTATCGCGTTTACATGATGGCTGGGTCATTTCATTTCCCGTTTATCTGAAGGTACACCTCATGTTGATAAAATACACGTGTGATTCATTACGCATGCGCTACTTGTTCCAGTCTATGGGCAGACCGATTTCACACAGAAACGAGTGGTCATTTCGCGTTTACAAGATACCGTTGCGTTGCGATTCTCTCTTCGGTACAACAACCGTGATTAACTCACGTCGGTGTGACAAGCGCTGGCATGACATTATGTAGTGGTATCATGTAAACAAATACAGAGCCTCGAGAAGGAACCGGAGTGAACTTGTGCCGGCGCGAAAGTCTACCCGGTATCGTGTAAACACCCCCTAAAAAGGGATGAATTCTGATTGCTATTAATTTCATTAAGCTAGCTAATTCTACAGCTCAGGAGCCCATAGTCATGGGCTCCTGTACACTTACACTTCAGTGTACAGTTACCACTTCAAAAAAACAGACTCCTTTCTAAATTCGGAGCATTTATACTAGTTCATACCTACATAGATCCCCCTAGCGAAAGCGTCCGGGGGCTACCTCGGGAAATCTTTATGGGGATAAGCTGTTATTTAGCCCGTGCCTGTTAATATCGAGAATCGCTGGCCAGACTCAACAATCCGGTAATTAAGAAGAAAAAACCCTTTTGGGAACTACACTTTCTAGAAATCTGTAGCGTTCAAAAAGACCAGGAAACAGGCCCGGAAAGCTTACCCGAGCTTCTTAGCAAATTAAATAAGCAAACTGAACCAGTGTCAATAAGAACGTTTTTGGGAATAACTGAAGGCTTTCGAGTTAGAAAAGCCCTTTTTACCCCAGGTACTCCTTTGCGACTTGTGGTTATATGTAATTCTCGACGTGCAATTTTCATTTTAGATGTGTGACAACTTTGATGTCTTCTTCACGGGAATTTGTTGAATCACGTGCTAATAAAGTAGATGAGTCCCCCAAAGTGATCAGAGTCACTATTTTGGCTTCTGAATGGGGATCAAGCAAAGGAGGACTTTCCACCATAAACAGAGAATTAGCCATTCAGTTGGCCAAATGCCCTGAAGTGGAAATCAATTTCTTTTTACCACAATGCAGCCAAGAGGACAAGAAGTTAGCCCTGAGGTATAATGTAAAGATCGTTGAGGCAACACCACTGCCTGGCTTTGAGCAACTGGACTGGCTTTGCTTTCCTCCTGAAGACTTGCAGATCGACATTATCGTAGGTCATGGAATTAAACTCGGTAAACAGGCACAAATCATTAAAAGATCTAAAAGGTGCAAATGGGTTCAAGTGGTGCAAACAGATCCAGAGGAACTTGGAATGTTCAAAAACTATTCAGATCCAATTTCAAAAGGCGGGGAAAAGCACAAGACCGAAGTACAACTGTGTGAGATGGCGGATCATGTTGTTGGTGTTGGTCCCAAGTTGAGCGAGGCCTTTCGCTCCTATCTTCGCAGCTGCCAAAAAGATGACAATGTTGTTGACTTCACTCCGGGAGTATTTGTAGAGTTTGCGGCTGTGAAGCAGGCTCTGAGCGAAAGGCAGCAACACAGTGTCTTGGTGTTTGGTCGTGGAGACGTAGAGGATTTCGAATTGAAAGGATTTGACATCGCTGGGAAAGCGGTTGCTGAGTTAGAAGATACTCGTCTTGTCTTTGTTGGGGCTCCAGATGGAAAACACGAAGAAATAGCAAAACGGTTGACCGAATTTGGTGTCCCACCAAGTCGCTTGAGAGTAAGAGGATTTGTTCGAGATCGAGAGAGCTTAAGGCGCTTGTTTCAAGAAGTGGATCTTGTTGTGATGCCTTCAAGAACAGAGGGCTTTGGATTGACAGGACTAGAGGCCTTGTCAGCTGGTCTCCCTTTGCTTGTCAGCCGCAATTCCGGTTTTGGAGAAGCTTTACGTAGTGTACCTTTTGGATCAACATATGTAGTGAACTCAGAGGAACCAGCAGATTGGACCTCTGCTATTAAAGCAATTTGGGTTAAGGACAGGAGAAGTCGGCTTGAGGAAGCAGAAACTCTGCGCGAATCCTATGGCAAGAAATACAACTGGGCCAAACAGATAAAAGATCTCATTGACAAGATGATCAGTTGGGTTAACGGTAAGATTGTCAATTTTCTTTTTTATGAAAAAAAATTCTTAATGCAATGCAAAAGGAATATAGGAAGTGGACTCTAAGAAGAAATGAAAATAAACAAACAAAACAAATTTGAGTAATATCCCCTGCCTTTTTTCTCCCGGCTGAGATCGTTAAAAAAGGCCATTACAAAGTTATATGTTACATGTTGGCAAACGCAGTAAAGTAATATTGACCCAATCCATCTATCATATGCTTTATCCCCAGTTCACTGCCTTATGTGATTATTCCATGCATATGCATTTACCAAAACAGCCTGTTGTTATCTATTCTTTTTTATCAACAGATGATTCTTTAAATTACCAGAGCTCTTCAGAAATAAAACGCAGAACTTTCCAATCCACCGATAAATCTTGTCAGCGAACGGAGGGGACAACTGTAGACTCTGAAGGTGTCCCCGATGACTTAAAAATAATCAGCGTAATACTAGTCTTGAACGGTGTTGTAACATTATTTAAATGGGGCGTTTTTCTAAGTCCACGGCTTACGCATGGGTGGATGAAAGATAACTAAGTTCACTTGCAAGTACATACCGCTCAGGCAGAACGGTTGGCTTTGGTCTGTCTCGAACAGGTCTAGGATTTCGCTCTTTCTCCGTACATTAAGTTCAAGATCATCAAAACTTCTAGAATTCTCGAATCCGCCCCCCCACAAAAAAAAGGTGGGTGGAGAGGGTGGTAGGGAGGGAGAGAGAAGAAAAAAAGAATTTCCTGCTTGTGAGAACGCGTGCTATATTTGCGTATTTTCACTGTACAAATTATTGGATCACATTAAGCCTAAAAAGCTACCAAAAGTGTATTGCTAAGTGTCCTTCGGGGGCACCCAACGACGGTTACCTCCTAGAAACATTGCAAATACTTTTGAGGCCATCCTGAGCCTTTGTAGATATTTAGAAGTGTATTCAAAGCTGGGCTATAAAATTTGTGCCTGCTCAGTCATCCTAGGGGAACTTGAGCCCATTCGAAATTAAAAGGGCTTTAGTATTTTTTTCCAGAAAATTTTAGATGCAATTTAACGTATTACGAAAGTGAGAATTTTTCTGATTGCTCTCTCCATCACTTTTTTGAATCTGGGAGTAAAATGAGAAAAGTTAAACTTCAGAAAATCGCAGGGAAGTTATTAAATGCACTTCGAAAATTGTACATAAATAGAACGGTAATCTAGAAAGTTTTAGCCGTCCTCAAGTAATTGAAAACTCTGGGCAATATCAGGAGCCGATTGCTTGGAACCTCCATACGTTCTGTACCCTTGAGTCAACCCTTTCCGATAAAGAATTATTTTTAGAACAGGCTTTCCCGCGAAATTAATTTTAATTAATTGCTTTCGAGGACGTCCGCGTATTTCTGTAGTGAGAAAAAAACGAAAGAGGGAAACTGGCCAACAAGTTTACTCCTTGTTCCATCACCGTAGCTCCGTTTCTTCCCTTACAACCGAGGAAAGCTGGTTTCGAGTTAATATAAATAATATGTAATCTGGCTTTAAAATATTGTTATATTTTGTTGCAACGCACGAGGTGGTGTTTGCTCTTGTAGCACTGTTCGGATTACGAGCAAAATTTTAAAATTTTGCTCGTAATGTTGTATCCCTTCGCCCTTATTTAAAAGGAGCTTTTCAAAGAATTAAAAAGTGAAACTCTTTGTTGGAGAGCCAGACTTTTTAAAAGGGAATTGGAGCGCTTACGGTAAGCTCTGTATGGAACCGGCAAATCGGAGGTAATTTTGCGCCTTCCGCGGCCTTTGTAAGTAGAAACTGCACATGTCGTGTCTTCTGTGTCTTATCTACCGCAGCCTGGGACAGCGAAAATCAAGATGTTTTCTTATGATTTTGAAGGATTTCATTTAAAGAAGCAAAACGTCGAAGTGAGGAAAGGTATCTGTTTATGTTGTCCGGAGTTTTATTCATTTTGATGGTGCTATATAAGTTATTACTTAGTTGCCACAAGACATGGAAGCTACAAAAACCCTTTGCATGAAAGCTACAAAAACCCTTTGAGTGCAGAATTATCAAACTCAGGAAGAAATTAAACACTGTTTGGCAATCACACTATTTCTCAAGATGCTACAAGATTTCATGGCCGCAGCATATACTTGTAGACCTCAAATAACCGCAAAGAAATATACAGGAGGACGTGACATGCCGAAACATATAACTTCCGATGCGAAACCTTTGAGAACCTCTTTTTCATTCAAGGATTTTAATCTTTTGAAGTCGCTAGCCCCATCGGCTCGCTCCTTTTTTAATTTTATGACTACCTGTTATTTTCCTTGTTTACATGTTACTTAGTTTCTTAGTAGCAAGAGAAAAATACCAGGCTCAGTAGATTCTGTATCGACAGTTGTTGTATTATGTGAATGAAACCCTCAGTTTGTTAGGTACACAACAGTTAATTTCGCTTTTAATTCGATTTCATTCCTGTTGAACATCTCGTTTGTTTTGTTTGATATGTCCACTTGAGAGATTGTATGTTATCAAAAGCCATTTTCATCCACAGCCACATTAATTTGGCTTATAAAAGTCCGTTCATAATTCGCGACCTCAGATCTCCGCGCAGGCGAAAGATGCAGTCCGTGTTCGATCTGTAACACAGTTGGAACAACATACTTTTTACTTCAAAATTAACTGTGGGATGATGCAGTGCGGTCCTTTGTGGAATTAGTAAAAAACTCCAAAGCATTGCACAAGTGAGTTAACCAGTAAAGTAAAGTAACTAAAGAGCTTGATTTTTCAATATTTATTTACCCGCTGTCGAGGGCCGGGACTGGGTTGTTCGTGATAAAACTTATGACATGCAGCCAACTGTCAAGATTACAAGTAAACTTGAAGACGTCGCATGAGTGTATCACCTTTTTCTTTTTCTTATTAGGCTTTAAACGGGTATTTTTAACCCGAAAGAAGATCAGAACTATCATCAGATAACTCTTCCACGCTGGCTACCGGCATTGTTGGCAGCAGTTCAAATCCCGCTTCTGTGACTCAGCGTGTGACGTATGATCATAGCTCTGCTCTGATTGGATGTTACTGAGAAGGCGTGAAAAATATTCCGCGAAAGCTATTTCTATAAATAATTTTTCGTCGGAAAGGGTTGACTCCAAGGGCTTATATGGGAGTTGGAGGCTCCAAAGTAATCGGCTCCTGGCAATATTTACCTCTCCGAAAAGATATTCTACAGAAAACAGTCGTTGGGTGCCCCTGGTTTGCCAAAATATTTGTTTGGAGAAGGAAATATTTCCTACAAATTTTAGGATCGTATTCATGTTTACCCCATACAAACACAGTAATTTTACTGGAACCGTACTGTGATACTATTACAAAGCCTGGGTTACCTGTCAAGTCCCTCACCGTATTAGACGCTTCCGTACCCACTACTTTTAAGCGGCTGCTACGCTGGTTAGCTAGAAGTTGTGTAATTGACTATTGTAGAGTGTTTTGGAATAGTAGTGTTTTATTTTTGAGTACTGTTTATATTAACTGATCAGTGAAAGGAATTAGGACTGTATGTAATGGGGATTCTTGTTGTTGGTTGTAGGCTCCTCTTCAGTTTCAAAGTCTACTCGAGGAAAAACCAATTATTCTCGTCTATGTAGTCTGCTGATCAGCGTAGGCTCGCGAGTGCTCAGAGGTACATTCGATAGCATTATTCCACCGGAGAATCTTCGAGAATTGTTGAAAAGTGACCTGGCGCACTCAAGACTACAGTTACTGCGAAAGAAAGGAGTCCTAACTTCAGTACAATGGAGTAAATTGTACCCTGCCACACCCACTGAAGTGTCATCTGCAGGCTTTGATCCCCCCCTCTTGATAGTGCTTCTAAGGACAATCTGTAATCTGAGTCCTCCACCCGCTGGCTGGGACACACCTCCTCTTACAGCAGACACCAGTCACGTGTCTGACATTGCGCGCATTAAGTACTTCGTGAACGCCGTATCCAAACATGCAACGGAGGGCTCGGTGAGTGATGCTGTATTCAGTAGCTACTGGCAGCAGATCTGTAACACACTGGTACGATTGGGTGGAGCTGATTATGAAGATCTCATTGATGAATTTAAAGACCAGGAAATTGAATTCCTCGATGAAGAACATTTCAGAGAACTTCTCAAGCAGTGGAAGAAGGTAGAAGACGACATCAGAGACAGGCTGAATGAAGTGGAAAGTGAAGAAGCTGCTAAAGAGAAAGGTATGCTATACAGTAGTCCTTGTTAGGAGATACAACCCTGCCAATTGGTAGGTTTTAAACTCTTAACAATGCAAATTTAGGCTAGTTTGGTTAACAGGGAATATACTTGATGTATCTATGGAAAAATCGCCGGATCCAGCAATTGCTTCCATACAAGACCTTATTTATAATTTGTTAGACGTTCCAGCACCTTTAGAATGTTAGTTTTATGTGTCAGTAACTTCAAAATTACCTATCCAGGGGATACTCTCCTACACCTTCCATCTCTTGGAATTGTCTAAGTTGCTTCCCATTAAGTAGGCTTCTGACTCTGAGCTCCCTGAGCCTGAGCTCCCTTTTTCTCATTTAGGCAATAACGATTTTAATATTGCTTTATATGAAATGACGCATGGACCTCTACATTATGATAGCGAACGATTAAGCTCTCTTTTGTACAACCCAATTGATAATTCGTCTGTCTCTAATCAGTTTTTCTTTAATGAGTTAGATCCAGATCAACAGTTTACTTTTTCTCCTCCTCCTAGTAATTATTATACTGAGGATGAAATTAATGCTAAGCTAACTAATAGTTCAAATTCTCCTTGCTTCTCTGTATTTCATATTAATACACGAAGCCTAATCGGTCATTTAGATAAATTTAAATTCCTGCTTAGTCATTTGCAAAATCCATTTTCTGCCATATGCGTATCGGAAACCTGGCTAACTGAGCTTACGTCGGACCAGGTGGAAATACCTGGATATAAATTTATTTCGAACCACCGCGATAGCAAGTCCGCCGGTGGAGCAGGTCTTTATTTACTTGACGATTTAGAATACAAATTATGCCGCGATTGTAATTATTCTGAACCTGAAGTGATCGAAACTCTTTTTGTTGAAATTAACATTCCCAATGGGAAAAATATTATAGTTGGTACTGTTTATCGTCCGCCTAATTATAACA
>BOPM01000335.1:389567-417605 GCA_022179025.1 Porites australiensis | reverse complement strand
CGTGAAAATCAACCAAAGGTTCTGTTATTACTTGATGGAGTGGATGAAATGGATTCCAGTCAACAACAGAGAATCTTTGACCTTGTTGAAGGTAAAGAACTCTCGGGTTGTCATGTGGTACTTACTTCTCGTCATGAGGTGGGAAGGAAAGTTAGGAGGTACTGTGACACTTTGTGGGAGATTGTAGGGTTCTCCGAGGAAGACGCTAAGAGTTTTATTTGCACTTACTTCAGAAAAATCAAAAAGGAACACTTAGCTGAGAATTTGACTGAGAAGATTTGGAATTCGTATGAGCCCGAAGACTTGGATGAATTGACCAAAAATCCCTTAAACGTAACTTTACTTTGTATTCTTTGTGAAGATTTTGAGGGCGTTTTTCCCGCGAGCAGGACTCAGTTATACACCGAGATTGTCCTTTGTGTTTTAAGACGATATGAAAGAAAGCAAGGATTATCAAGCAAGAACGAAGACCTAATGAGCATCTACAAAGATGATTTAATAAATCTGGGACGAGTGGCGTTACAGTCTCTTCGAAAAGGAGAATTACATTTTGAAGAACACGAATGTGGCGGTACCTTTGTTGTCTTATCTAAGTTTGGGTTTCTGTCACTGCAATCTAGTATTAGTAAAAGGAAAACTTGTGTGCGTTATGCATTTCTCCACAAAAGCTTCCAAGAGTTTTTTTCTGGATTTTATCTTGCTTGCCAAATTCTTGACGGAGAAATTGAGTGTGATTCAGTAGTAACTGACGAGAGTTTTCAGTCTGATCTGTGGCAAGTCTTTATGTTTATGACTGGAATTTTAGCCTCGAAGAGTGAGAGAACCACCGAGTCTCTGGTACAAAGTATGGCTGAAAAAATTAACTTGATACATGTAAGACAAAGGGGTCTTTCAGGACTTCTTCTATTAGCTTTAGACTGCGTATCAGAGTGCACAAGTTTAGCTCAAAGCTTAGGGAAACACCTTAACTTAACCGATTTGTATTTGAACGAAAACGAGATCGATGATTCTTTTGCCTCTTCCCTTTCCCACACTCTTGCAGCCAACTCCTCCTTAACTTGTTTGGATTTGAGTGGGAGCTCGATAAGTTCTGCTGGCGTTTCTTACATTTCTCAGGCTCTTGCAGTAAACTCAACTTTGGCTAGTTTGTTTTTCATTGGGAACGGGAATGGCGGACCTGCTTTTGATTCCCTTTCCCAGGCTCTTGCATCCAATTCCTCTTTAACTCATTTGGATTTAAGTCGGAATTTGATTTCTCCGTCTGGTGTTGCTTCCCTTTCCCGGGCTCTTGCATCCAATTCCTCTTTAACTCATTTGGATTTAAGTCGGAATTTGATTTCTCCGTCTGGTGTTGCTTCCCTTTCCCGGGCTCTTGGGGCCAACTCCTCCTTAACTAATTTGAATTTGAGGGTGAACCACATTCGCAATTCCGGTGTTGCGTGTCTTTCCCAAGGTCTTGCAGCCAACTCCTTCTTAACTATTTTGAACTTGAGAAGTAACAAAATTACTGATTCTGGCGCTACTTCCCTTTCCCACGCTCTTGCAGCCACCTCTTTAACTAATTTGGATTTGAGTCGAAACTGGATCAGTGATACTGGCTCTACTTCTCTTTCCCAGGCTCTTGCAGTCAACTCCTCCCTAACCAGATTGGATTTGAGTCGGAATTGGATTGGCGATTCTGGTGCTACTTCTCTTTCCCAGGCTCTAACAGCCAACTCCTCCTTAACTTCTTTGAATTTGAGATGGAACAGGATTGGTGATTCTGGTGCTGTTTCTTTTTTCCAGGCTGTTGCAGGTAACTCCTATTTAACCAGTTTAAATTTGAGGGGAAACCTGATCGGTGACGCTTGTGCTGCGTCCCTTTCCCATGCTCTTGCAGCCAACTCCTCCTTAACCAGTTTGGATTTGAGTCACAACGAGATTGGTGATTCTGGTGCCACTTCCTTTTCTCAGGCTCTTGTCGCCAACTCCTCCTTAACTTGTTTGAAATTGAGGTGGAACAGGATTGGTCCTTCTGGTACTGCTTCTCTTTCTCAGGCTTTTAGAGGCAGCTCCCCTTTGAAAGATTTGGATTTAACTGGGAACGTTACTGGTTTTTTTCTTTCCACGCCTATTTTAGTTTACCCCTTCGTAGCTTATTGGAAGTTGTTTGAGGAATCATCAGAAGAGGACGACGAGGAGGAGGAGATAAGGGAAAACAGATTAAGAGAGATGTTGCCTCGCAATTCAGGCAACAGACCCATAATCGATCATTCAATTTCAATGGTCATGGAAGAGGAGGACACTATGTTGTAAATACACAGGCAGCGCAAGCTCACTATGACAGCCCTCCTACTTAGCTAATTAATTATTCATACGGCAACAATTATAAGGCGTTGTATGAGAATTATGCTATTTCTCCATAATTGAGCCAAACGTGCTTTTAAGCTTGCATTCGCTTGCAGAGCCGTTCAAGACAGGTTTGCCAACCTTGTCTTCCCTTCTCTCTACTGTCAGCAGGGTGAAAAACTGTCGTTCAACTGTAGTTACAACCTCGATAAAACAAAGGGTCAAGGGACTGGCAAAATCTGTTCGCTGTAACCAGGTTTCGTTATATCAAGGTTCTTTTGCATATATTTTACTATTACTGGGGTAAAGAAAATCGTTCGTTATACCAAGGACTTCGTTATATAGAGGTTCGTTAAATCGAGGTTCCATTGTAATTGTTGCCGTATGAATAATTAATTTGCTAACTAGAAGGGTTCTCATAGTGAGCTTGGGCTACTTGTGGTAAATAGAGCTCGACGGCAAGATAGGGCTGCTTGCTCTGTTTACTGTAGTTTAGCATCACACTGGTTCCGTTTCTGGAAAATGGAAAGTTGGAAGTAGAAAGTTGGGTAACAAGTGTAGAGATAAAGTACTGAACATATTAGGTGTGGTAGCGCCAGTTAAACCATCAATTTTAGATAAAGAGCGGCTGACAGAGGCATGTAGCCTATCTCCTGAATGGGGAAAATTAGAAGTTGTCAAATCAGGTGCAACTTTTTTTTAACTTTTAAGACTTTTGATTTAAGATTTTTGATTGATTTTGATTTTGATTTTGATTTCCCAAGCTGTATTATGCAAATATTAATTCACATTCCCGTGTATTGCCTATAAAATACATGGCAAAAGCTTACTTATTTAGGCCATTGTAGATGGTTCGACTCCAACTAATTTTAGTATCGTATCGATGTTTGTAGTTAGAAAACAACTTTGAGTGTTATGATACTATCGTGCAACTGGATTTAACTTCATTCCGTGTAGACTCTGATATCTGTAATATAAGTTTGCAACGCTTATTGTTACACTATGCACCGGCCTTGTTTAACTACTATTCTATGCGAGAACTCGTTATACTACTCGTTATTTATTAAATAAAGCTGTTGTTGTTGTTGATCTTTGTTCTAGTATTTAAGCGAAAGTTGTTGCGTTGTGTTTTCTCGCCCCAAGTTAATGCAAAACAGTCTTGGATTCTAGATTCTACGCTATGGATTCTGGACTCCAGGTACTGCATTCTGGATTCCTTATTAGTGCAATCCAATCATCAGTGGGATTCCAGATTCCAATCATTAGTAAGATTCCAGATTCTTTGAGCTGGATTCCTGAGAGTCGTTACCTCTTCCCAGGAGACAAAATGGCAACTGACCTACATCTCCGCAATGGAGGAGTACCAATTCATGCTTCCAATGTTGGATTTCTGGCGCTACTGTCCGGGATCCGGTTGTAAGTGTGGATTCAACGCTTATTTGAGGGCGGCGCTCATCTACGTTTTGTTTGTAATGCGGTTCGCCACGTTATGTAAGGAAATTCATGAAATGTTGACTCGCCCATGGTAGGTCAGCGGTTAGGTGGGCAACCCCTCAACCCGGGACAACACATAAACAGGGCCAATGAAAACACTACAAAAGATATGGAATGTGAGTCTTGCTGGGTGAATAATGCACAGTATCATTAGCGCGGCGCGTTATTAACAAGATGTCTGAGCAATTCAAGTTTCATTAAACAATATGATGCACTGGATGAAACCAGACTCTGGTTCCAGCCTCTCAGATAGTAGGAATGACGCGTAAGTGAAAGACACACGAAAATGAGCGCAGGACTGGGAAAAGGGGAAGGGCGGAGGCGTTGGCGCCGCCCTTCCTCTCCCCAGTTTCCTCCCATTTTCGTGTTCGCGCTTGCTCAATTTTGGGGACTCGACTATCTCGGAGCCTTGAACAGTTCTAGGGGTGTAACAGAATAAATTCAACAATAACAGATTTCTGGGCTGATTCGCATGGATTAGCAAACATTAAGACAAAATGACTATACGAGACGGAGCAAATGCAAAGCAAAAAGGACAAGGCTAAAAGAAACAAATAACTCTAAGAGAAAGCCCGGGGGAAGCAATGTACACCGGAATTTCGAGGTGCATGAATATTTTTCTGCAACATTTCCCTTATTTCTTAAGTTAATTAGAATACTTTCAAACGATAAGAAAAAGGGATTTTGCACAAATTCTAGAAAATTTTCTGGCTGCCGGGCATTTAGTCTTTTCTTAAGACTCTTCCACTCAGCGCAAAAAAAACCCTATTTCAGCAAATTTGCCCGGTATATTCGAGAGAAATCTTCAGGGGTTTATCTGTGAAAAATACTAAAAATAAAGACTGAGAGCTACTGAGAAGCTCTGAGAGTGAATTGCAAATCAATCTCAGGAAAGACAGGGAACAGTGTTTCATTGATGGCTTCGTTCAACTCGTTTGCGGAGGTTGTTGAAGATTTCCAGCATTGTACGGTAGGACCTCTGTTTTAAATAGCCCAGGTACGATAAGTGTTAACTTGGAATAAGATCTAATTTAACTCTTTAAATTACAAAATATAGCAGGCATCGTAAACTTTAGCGCGCGCATCATCATTCATGAGCGACCTGATTTAGTAAAATTCCTTTGAAACATCGAGGGTGGAGTCATTTGCGACATACGCGTATAGCTGTCGCATTTGTCCACTGGAATTTTTTCAGTGTTTTTAGGCTTAAAACCGCTAAAAAATTATAGCAGGCAAATTGTCTTTATCCAGTGGGTTTTCTGAGGGGCAGTTTGACGGTTGACAGTTTTTAATTTCGAAATATTGTCAGATACAAGCAGGTTGTAAAGTCTTGTAATGTCTAGAAAGATTGTTTTTTCAGTTCATGGGAACTGGTCTCTCTAGTTAAGAGAAGAGATTCTTCAGGAGCCAGAATCTTGTGAAGATCAGCTGAAATAGTAAGATATAAAAAAAACCTTGAAACTTTTTTATGATTCATCTTTCCTACAATTTTGACGGTTGGGAGTAAAAAATAACCTTTTTATTCGGTTGACGGTTATCAAATTCTTACGCTGTTTGACGGCTGATTGTTGACCCCGGTATTGAGACCCTCTTAACAATTTTTGAACAACTGGAGCCAGGCTCAGCCAGGCTGTTCACATATTGCGGCGTTTTTCCTTTTATAACCAAACTACGCCGCAGCTCCTCTGGCACAGAAAGTTCCGCAATATTCTTTCCTTTCAGGCGAGCCGAGGTCTAGGTAAGAACGGTAATGGGCTCCAGTAATTGAATCCTTTTCATTTCAATACATGCAATATTTATAGGATCTTATAGCAGCTTTTGATGTCTCGCTGTGCTTAAGGCAGCGGGGAAAGGAAAATCGTATACGTCGGTTTTAAAAATGTGCTCACCGCTTTTTTCCCCCTTTGGTATGTGACTGGTGGATGAAGGAAATTTAAAAAAATTACTTAGAAAGACAGAAAGTCGGAAACCTACAATCAAACATTTCTGTTTCATTTATCATTATCTTTCTTGAAAAGTGAGGGGGCCGGAGGAAAAACCGCCTTCCTTCCCGCGGGAAGGAAGACATGACATGATCTTAGGCAATCGGCTCCTGTCTCAGGCTAGATGGTCAGATCATTCCATCAAGGACATAGAATGCATACCATTAGAACTAATTAATTCAGACAGGGACGGTATCCTTAAGGCCCGCGAAGGATTTTTAATATCTAAAGGTAAAACACAGGTAAAACACTTGAACCCTATGGGATGAACAGACAAGATGAAATTTAATCTATCATGTAACCTCTTCATACAAGTTTTTGTCTATTGTTTTCCTCCACCGATCACATTTTTTTTTTATTTTTGTATTATCTTATATACTGTAACCGTTTATTCTATTATCACTTAGCTTTTCCAGCCCCTAATGAAGACTATTTGTTTAGTCGAAATATTGGGCAAATAAATTTGTAAACCTTAGCTGTCCGATCAGCCTTGCCTTCAATTTTAAGTGCTATTTTATATTGCTGATCCTGGTCTATGACAAGATGCGGCTTCCCCTCGCCGCTGTTTGTCCAAGTGGTCCTTGCAAGAATTGTTCACTTATTTTCCCTCTCTCCCCATTGCGTCTCGCCTTTCTCGCGTGGGGTGATTTTCACGCGCGTTTGCGTTTCGCACGCTCTACTTTGCCTGACGAAAAATGGGGACTACTATGGTGCAGCAGCAGAGAATTAACCTCTGTCCGTTTGGCATGCATGACACGATCACTCCCACTTACTAGTGGGTAGTGTCCCACAACTCATTTCGGCTCTGCTGCTAATGCTTCCTGCTAAAATCGAAAGTGTTTTTACCCCGTAAAGAGGAAGTTTACCACATTCTTCGTTCGTTGAAGTTGGTTTTGCTCCACTTTATTGAAGATTTCCTGCATTGTAAGGTAAGATATTTCTTTTTAGATAGCTTAGCTGTGTAAGGTAAGTTTACAATCTTGCCTATGTTGCGTGCTCGTAATTTTGTGTTGTTGGCGACATACGCGATGATGCATGGCATCAGTGACTCAGGCACGTGGCAACTCTTTCCTTGTTGATTTGAATCGTGCAAGCGTCTAAAGAAATGAACCACTAAGAAAAATATGTGCATACTAGGCATGATTATTCAATAGGAGAATAATCCCCCTTAAAGGGACGCAGTCAGCTGATGCACTAGCGCATTTCATACCATTTCTTAGCTGATTTGCATATCACAAGACACTCTCGTGAATCAGAAGGTGAGAAGCGCATCCGGAATACTCTAAACAAAACTTGTAGCGTTGAACTAGTTACAAGCCGAAATCGTAATTATAGACCCTATGCCATATTATAGCACTCATTTTTTAAAATATATTATTTGGAGTTCATAATTACCGATGGATTTGTCCAGGGAAAGCCAAACATGGACGAATACTTCTGAATTCGATCATCAGTAGAGGTAAGAAATGCCACGGAGTCTGAGTCTGCATGAATCATTGTCGAAGGTTCAAGGTCGAGACAGCTTGATTTTCCGAACACATGTAGCCTTTTCCATCGATTTTCCAAATATATATAACGATTATTTGTTCGCCAGTGTTATTGATTTATTTCTTTTCGTTGTTATTTTGGTAAACAAAGGCGATTTCTTCCACCCGGAACCGGGTGTTACGAAAACTAAGACCCTCGAAAACTAAGACCTAAAACCTAAGACCCGTCTTAGTTTTCGAGATTACGAAAACTAAGACCCCCTAAAACCGAATCCGTCGAAATATAAAGTCAAATTGTAACCGAAATAAGCCTGATCTGTCAAATTATATCATGTTCGATCCTTTCAACCGAGTTTTAGGTCAAATTTAACGGTAAATTTAGGGGTCTTAGGTTTCGTAATTTCGAAAACCAAGACCCCTCTTAGTTTTTGTAATTGCGAAAACTAAGACTCCCACCAAAACAATCTCTAAAATTTCTACAAAGTCGAATTACGACCGTTTGAAGACTATAATCCGTAAGACAAACAAAAACTACTACATGTATCATCCGCCTGCTAGTCGATCCGCTTCTTCTAACGATTTGCAGACATACATTATCAATATTGCGGCTTTAAGAAGAGGATGAAAGCTATAGACTACCTACGTATCTATTGTACACTGAAAATATGCCTTACCCCTATAATTTTGGTTGTTTATCCTTAAAGTCATAAAATTGGTTTTCCACTGGAGATGGATTTTTGTCTTCGTTGCGGGCTGACATGTCGCTGCGACCTGAATGATCCCTAGTGGTCAACGGCGTTATCGGTTAAACATCACACAAAAAATACGGATTTTTTTCCCTTTTCTGGCCAGGTCATAGATAGAAAAGTGCTTTTATAAAAAGGGCGAAAAAAGGAGAATATGCTACATTGCGTTTTTCTAGCGTTTGTTTTTATCGTTGCCACCCCGGAGATCACCGGGTTACAATGCAAAGGTAGTTGAGGGGTAGGGGTGGGGGGCAAGGAGAAATAGTCTGTGAGGGATAATCGCTAAAATCACTCATGAAATAATAATAATAATAATAATAAAAAAACGAATGCGTGAATGAATTTCCTGTACTAGCAAAGCATCGTCTCGAGAATTGGAGTTCTAATTTCAGAACAATAAAATAAACAAACAATCAATACAAAGTGAAAATTGCGTGACAGTAGGTTGCCAGACGGGTCTTAGGTCTTAGGTCTTAGTTTTCGTAACACCCACCCGGCACCTACGCGTTTCTCACCGGGTGTTACGAAAACTAAGACCCTCGAAAACTAAGACCTAAGACCTAAGACCCGTCTTAGTTTTCGAGATTACGAAAACTAAGACCCCCTAAAATCGAATCCGTCAAACTATGAAGTCAAATTGTAATCGAAATAGGTCTATTCTGTCAAATTATCTTCTGTCCGATTCTTTCCACAGAGTTTTAGGCCGAAAAATTTAGGGGTCTTAGTTTTCATAATTTCGAAAACAAAGACCCCTCTTAGTTTTCGTTATTACGAAAACTAGGACTCCCCCAAAAAAACCAATCCGTAAAATATATATGACGTCGAATTACGACCGGTCAAAGACTATAATCAGTAAAACAACCAAAACTATCATCCACGTGCTGACGATCCGCTTCTTCTAATTATTTGGCAGAAAACAGAGGATGAAAAGCCATTACCTGTGTATAATTGTACACTGAAAGTATGCCTACCCCGTCGATTGGTCTCTAATTTTAGTTGTTTATCCTTAAAAATCGTAAAATTGACTTTCCACTGGAGATGGATTTTTGCCTTCATTGCCATCTGACATGTTGCTGCCGACGGCGTTACCTGAATATATCAAAATCGCTTCCGGTCATCAAGTGGTCAATTACTCACAAAAAAATGCTGTTTTTTTTTCCTTTACTAGCCAGGCCATAGCCAGAAAAATGCTTTCTTAGAAAGGGCGAATAAAAGAGTATATACAGCACTACATTGCGTTTTTTAACAGTTTATTTTTATCGTTCCCACCCAGGAGATCACCGGAAACAAGGTGAAAAGTTACAATGTAAGGGGTAGTTGAGGGGTGGTTGGGGGCAAGGAGAAATTGTCTGGAGGGACACTGGCTAAAATCACTCATTTAATAAACAATGAATGAATGAATAAATTTCCTAAACTAGCAAGGCATCATCTCAAAAATTTTGCGTTTTAATTTCAGAAAAAATATAATAAACAAACAATCAAAACAAAACACCCCTTTGGTGATTTGGCAGAGACGGTCCCGCGGAAACACAAAAACGAAAATCCATCTCCAGCATGTGGAAAGCCAATTTTACGATTTTTAAGGATAAACAACCAACATTACAGACCAATTGGCGAGGTAAGGCATATTCTCAGTGTACAACTATGGCTTTTCGTCCTCCTTTTAAAGCCTCAATACTGATATGTATGCAAATTCTAGAAGAAGCGGATCGTCAGCACGCGGATGATAGTTTTTGGTTGTTTTACGGCCTATAGTATATACATATTATGGATCGGTTTTTAAGGGGTCTTAGTTTTCGTAATAACGAAAACTAAGAGGGGTCTTTGTTTTCGAAATTACGAAAACAAAGACCCCTAAATCTACCATTAAATTTAACCGAACACAGATTAGATCTATTTCGATTACAATTTGACTTCATATTTCGACGGATTCGATTTTAGGGGGTCTTAGTTTTCGTAATCTCGAAAACGAAGACGGGTCTTAGGTCTTAGGTCTTAGTTTTCGAGGGTCTTAGTTTTCGTAACACCCGCTTCCCACCCCTTCTGTTCATGTTCCTTTGGATACTATTTTTAACCAAATATGATAAAATAATTTCATAGGATGAGTAAAAGTTTGCTCAAAAAGAGGTTTTCTGTTAAAGATCGGGATCGAATGAAACACTAAGCAAGATTGGAGCGGATTTCTAGATTTATCCGACGGGTACATTTGATTTCGGGTCGAGGTAAACGCTTTTCAAACTGGCAAAAGTAGTGTCCAGGTCAGCGCGGTCCCATTGCTGACTGAAAAATTGGCAGCGTTCCAGGCGGCTAAATGTATAATTTGCGCTGAACTTCTGGGCCTTTTGATTGTACTACAGTTAAAGCATTCCACCTTCCAGCTCAGAGGGAATTCCCCAAAACACTCTTAAACTGAAATCTCTTATAATTATTCTTTTATTATGGTACTTATGGTACTGGTATGGTACTGTGGCAATTACAACCATTTAACAATATAACAACCATTTTAGGGTCAATTAGTAAGTTATTAGTGGCTTCTTTTTGGGGTAATCCAAGGACCCCTGGTTTATTTAGAGCCTGATTTACATGACAAACGTTTACGGCCCCCCTTTACAGAACCTGAAAAAACAGTTGACATTTCACAACTCCACCAGTGTTTTCCCTCCTAAATGAAGTCTGAGAAACGAGTGCATTCCATACTGATGATGTGTCACGACCCAGATCTGGGTAGTGCGCTTGGAGGGGGGGGGGGGGATAACTGGGTTAATTTTTGCTGGGTATGTGCCGCTGGCCTCTCGGAGCCCCTATCCATTATAGTCTATTCTGTGGCTAATTATAGACCCCATGTTAGTCACTTTCTATTTATTTATCTACAATCAGCGACAAAATTGTTGAGACATTGTACTCAAATAGGGTTCTGGTAACTTCAGAGAACAAAATTATCCGCACCTCTCCCCTGTCCCCTCTTTTCAAAGTTGGGGTGTTTGTTGTTTTCAATAGGTAGCTCGAACATCAGCATAACATTAATATTGCATGTCAGTAAAACGTAAAAAAGCCCAGTTTAGGGAGAACTTTCTCAACTCATTTTGTCGCCGATTGTCTGAATAGAAATCTACTCTCTGTTGTCCTATTAGCACAGGTTAAGGGACGATAACTCGTTGAGATTGCTAAACTCACCAGGTAGTTTTTAAGAAGATAGACAGGAGTACCCATCAAGAGAGGATAAAGGGGACAGAGAAGGCATTCCCCATACACACCCTATTCCATAGGTAATTCGTCTCGAGTTATTTTTAAGACCACAGATCCCAAGGGGGATTAATATTAGACAACAGACAATCAAATAGCGCGAATGTGTTCCGCGTGGATGACCCACGCTCAGAGCCACGTGTCCTTCACGAATTGACGCTGAAAAATATTGCGGAAGACGCGGAGAGTAATATTGCTATTCCTCTTGACGACGAAAACGACTAAAGAGAGATTTCTACTAAAGCGGTGTCAGCGAAACGGAAATTAAAAAAGAATCGCCCTTCCTCTCTTGTATAGAGTTAACAGTACAGCAGGGTAATCCTTAACACCCTGAATATTCTCTCAGGATCATTTATTATTTAATTTACAGTTTGAAGAGAGCAATTTCTGGTTTGATATTCATTCTTCAATTAGTCTTTTATTATTCAACAAAATAACACTTGGCGTCCTACTTGCTTTATTGTACAAACGACCGGTTTCAAAAACCGGCGAAATTTCTCATTTTATTAAAGCACTGAGGTTACGACAACTTCGAGTTAAACTGATTTCACGGGTTGTCAAAGAGTCCAGCGATTCCCTTTTCCCAGGTGAGCGCCGACTCATATCGCTTCAATATTCAGAAATACTCTCGATCTCTTTACGCTTTCATTGCCTTTCGCCCGACATGTTTTGTACGGCGTCTAGTCATGCGAAACCTCCACGAAACAGCCACGCAGCGCGCGAGGTAACTTTATACCGATTCTAAAAATAACTCGAGACGAATTACCTGTGGAATAGGGTGTGTATGGGGGATGCCTTCTCTGTCCCCTTTATCCTCTCTTGGTACCTATATATTTGCATTGCTCTGTTTTTGGAGGGAAAATTAGTTTTGCCAATCTTTGTACTCGTTAGTGTTTCCCAGTAATTATGCAGCATTTTACCCACGTACTGAACGATTGATTTTCCTATGGTAACTAAGTGTGGTCGTTAGGAATTGATGGCAGATAATATATTGTTTTTGAATAGTAAGTTCCAAGTGTTTATTCGAAGTTTGGCTATTTAATAAGGGTGTGATCGACGATAAAACAGCCATGATTGCTATTGCGGTGGAGAATTATCAGGAATAGTGTTCCGATTTCTAACGCACAACAAAGCTGCATAGCATCGCTACGTCTTTGCAGTAGAGTAGTTGCCCATATACTCGTAAGAGTCTGTGAAGATTGTACTTCACAGTAGAAACTATGAGGTTAGGAGGAGACTGGCCACGAGGAACCAGGAGTAACCAACTTTGTTCTTAAAAGATAATCTAATTATGATATTTTATTCTCATTCTGATTATACTAGTGGTTACTTGTGGAAATTCCTCTTAAATAGCAATTTTAGCGTTTATAACTGTTTTATTGCCTAAAAATCTATTTAAGTTTCTATCCTTTTCGCTTTTTTCTTTGCTTCAATAAAGGAGAGAATAACAAAATCATTCGAACGTGCCACATCGCACGACATCGAGGAAGCACATGTTAAGCGTGACACGGAATGTCATGCGCTTAAAATAACGAAATCGCCAATTTTGCTAACCGTAAATATGAAGAACTTTCTTGCCCCCAAATACAGAAAATTATGTGTTTTATATGCTTTTGAAACTAAGCTGGAATTATAACAGTTTAATGTATTTAATGAAAACAAAAAACTATTGTAAGGCGCGTATGACAAGTTAATGAGACAGTTACTTCCTTAATTTAGTTTTAAGATCCATTGTCCTTGTAATTCTCAAACTTGACCTGTTGGCGTGAACTAGTATTTACTGCAAGTGTAGTAAGTGTCTTAAACCAACTACTGCAGTTCAGGTGGAAATAGTACCAACAGTCTCAAGAGAGAGGCATCATTGCCCTCTTCCTTCCTCCATCCCACAAAGTGTTGGTACGTTTTTGTACATTTTTTGCACATTAGTGCAAAAAATTATGTATACAATCAACTATTGCTCTACAGACATTGCACTTAATTAAGGACACCTCGGTCACTAATATGGACAGTAAGGTTCCCTTTAGAGTCTCTATTCAGTCCCAACGTCACTAGGTGATTATTTCAACTCATATCCAGGGCTGTACTCAACCAGGTTCCGGTAGCCTGGAGAGCTTGCTCGCAGGCTAAGGTCCCGGTGGCCTGTGACGCCTCTCTTTTGCTCTAGGGCGAATAAAAAATGCTACTTTTTTCACAAAAATCATACGCTGAGGGGCCTTGAATTCACACGTTCAGAGTACTGGGCATCCTTCCATTTTTCTTAAAGTACAGCCTTGATGTTAGATAGTGAGTGCCGTCTTTGAACAGTTTAGCCATCACAGTGAAAATATCCGTTTACTGCAGGCCTTAAATGTCCTTGGTTTTATTAAGGCTTCTTCTGTAACATATCTATCGAAATTCTCTCTCTTCTGCCTTAAACATCTTGAGTTACCTTTTTTTCTCCCTTAAAAATATCTCAAAGTCATAATTTTACTTACTGCTGGTGACATACCTAATCGCGAATGTTGTCCGAAATGTTTTGAAAAAAAAAGAGAGTTGACTTGGTATTGTCCATAAAAACCATATTTGGGGAGTGAGGTGGCATTCAGCCCTCTTTGTTGCCCTGGTGTTAATCCTGCATAACTTGCATAACTTGCAGCTGCATTCTCCGCTTTATTTTGCAAAAATTAATCTTGAGAATCTGAATTAGATCTGTTCTTTGTTAAGTTAAAGTTTCTTTCTTGTTTTTGTTTTTAACTACGTTCAATGTATGAAATACCATGCACTTTAAGCTAACAAACATGATATAAATGATAATTACCTTCACAGCTTCCTCATCTAAATATACAGTGTTTATGTTATACCTAACACCTTAATTGGTTTGATTCTTGTACGAAATCTATAAATTCCACGCTTCGCTGGTCTACATGTACCTTCCTTTGTGTAGTTTGTGATGCCTTTGTATGAATACTAAAAGCCGTCACTTTTTGTACAAAAATACAAGAAAACTGAGAACTTAGATACAGTTGTACTTCATATTAGACACAATCATTTCTAGTTTCCTTATTACCTCTCGCTTTTAGGCGAGGATTAAGGCTAAGGGGTTATCGTAAGTACATGTAGCGTAAATCTCATTAACTTGCAATCCTGGTCATAGAAAGTCAAACCACAGCAGGACGTCATACCATCTGTCATACAAAGTCACCATTTCATAACTTACTAGTGATGAATTTTTTTAATCATTTGCAATGTTTTTTTTATCTTCCAGTTGTTTGATTTTGATTATGCTTGAAAATGGCATCTTTTCCGGAAAGATCCCGCAAAGTGCAAGTCACCATTTTGGCCTCTGAATGGGGATCGAGCAAAGGAGGGCTGTCCACCATAAACAGAGAATTAGCCATTCAATTCGCCAAATGCCCTGAAGCGGAAATCACTTTCTTCCTTCCAAAATGCAGCCAAGAAGACAAAAAATTAGCCCTCCAACACAACGTAAAGATCGTTGAAGCATTACGCCGACCTGGCTTAGAAGAACTGGAATGGCTTCTCTTTCCACCAGAACATTTACAAATAGATGTAGTCGTTGGTCATGGAGTTAAACTCGGCAAACAAGCGCAAATCATTAAAGAACGTAAGAACTGCAAATGGATCCAAGTCGTGCACACAGACCCAGAAGAACTGGGAATGTTCAAGAACTATTCCAACCACATTTCCAAGGGTGAAAAGAAACATAAAACAGAGTTAGAGCTGTGTGAAATGGCAGATCTCGTTGTAGGAGTTGGACCCAAGTTGAGTGAGGCCTTCCGCTCATATCTTCGAGGATGTAAGAAAGATAAAAGTGTAATGGACTTGACTCCTGGACTATTTGAAGAATTTGTCAGTGTGATTCAGGACATTGAAGAAAGAAAACAACGCAGTGTCTTGGTGTTTGGTCGTGGGGACGCAGAAGATTTCGAACTAAAGGGATTTGACATCGCTGGAAAAGCGGTTGCTGCATTACAAGATACTCGTCTTGTGTTTGTTGGAGCTCCAGATGGAAAACACGAAGAAATAGCGAAGAGGTTAACCGAATGTGGTGTTCCTGCAAGTCGCTTGAGAGTAAGAGGATTTATTGAGGACCGGGAGAGTTTAAAGCGCTTGTTTCAAGAAGTGGATCTTGTAGTCATGCCTTCAAGAACAGAGGGCTTTGGGTTGGCTGGACTTGAGGCCCTGTCAGCTGGTCTCCCAGTGCTTGCCACTCAAAATTCGGGGTTTGGAGAAGCACTGTGCAGTGTACCATTTGGTTCATCCTCTGTAGTTAGCTCAGAGTACCCCACCGATTGGACCGCAGCCATCACCAAAATTTGGACTAAGGACAGAAAAAGTCGGCTTGAGGAAGCAAAAATTTTGCGTGACTCTTACGACAAGCCATACAACTGGGCCAAACAGATAAATGATCTTCTTCACAAAATGATCAGCAGGATTCACGGTGTGAATGCGAATTGTATTTTTTATTGAATCTGTAAAAAGCATTTAATTACCACGCTTGCTAATAATGACAGCGAATGTAAATCAACTAGTGTATTTTTTTAAAGAGCAGGGTGGGCTGTAGGCATTGAAAAAAATTACTAACAATGTTTTTTTGGATTACTTATAACGACTTCTGGGCTGTAAAGAAAGACACGTTGTGTCTTGTAAGCGGTTTTATTTACTTCCAACTTGTTTTACTCACAATCAACAAAACAAGTACAGTGTAGTGTTTTATTTCTTCATTTGTTCTTCTAAAAGATAACAGTCATTTTTTCTCCTTGTTTTATGTAGATGATTTTTCAAATGTCCAAAAATTGTCAGACACTTTAAGCCGAACATTGTCATTTTCTCACAAGGATTCCCAGGGGACAATAGGCACAACGGAGCACAATACAGGTATCTCTAGAAGACGGTAAAATGGGCAACAGAAACGTGCAGCTTGTTTCGAAACGTTGCTGCAAAACGAGTTGAAAGCGTCAGTGCGCGTTTTACTAGCTATGCTCAAACCTGTCTGGTAACAAATTAGTAGGTGGATGCAAGTTGCAAGAATGCTGACTTCTGATCATTTAAAAACTAAGTAGGAGTCTCGTCATACACGGGATCGAGGGTGTTACGTCACTTGCCGGTACTGTAAAACAACTTTGCCTAGGTCCAGTAAAAGGCGCCACATGTACCGGTCTAAATTTTGTTGCAAAAGGTAGAACTTCTCTCTTCTTTATGCGATAAAGAGATGTACAATATGCAGAGACCGTAAAACAGCCAGCCTTCCACGGATTTTCTTGAAATATTTCTTAGTTGCAAGCCGCGATTTTGTAAATGCGTGCCTCCAAACGGTTTGGACCATGGACATCGATTCTAATTGACACCCTTTTTTGTTTTCTTGCTGACTTTAAAGAATGAATCTATATGATAGAGAGCTCTCTATATGATAGAGAGCTCTAGCCTTTCAATGTTAATTGTCGGAAATTGTACGTGAAGTACGATTCAGCAACGAGAATGGATATGATTCTGAGTCATCAGTGCAAGTGCTATTTGACTGTTGTATGTTATTTGTTTGTCAGGTGAGTGCAGTGTCCAAAGGAAGAAGAGGAACAATGAAGAGGACATCATGGAAAATCTTCAAACTGGAGCAAAAGTCCGAAAAACTATGGACTATATCATGACTTCCGGAGCTACAGGTAAGAGCTCATGAGATACACCTGTGCTTTACCGCAAATCTTCTAATTTTACATAAAAAAAGCTCAACTTCGTTTCGTTCCAGTATCTCTTCAATGGCTTTTCCTTCCTTCCTCCTCGTTCCGGGTGCTGGAAAGAGGAAACACCCTGAAAACGAGGCTGGGAAAAATGGGTGTAGACTTTCTGTGCTTTGTCGTTTTGTTACCTCATTTAAATCACACAGCTGTTCTTTGGGTGAATGTTTCTTTGCAAATTGATTCTTTTTACGCCCGTGCAAAGGAGGCATTCTTCCAGAGGTAACGTTTGACTTGTGATGGGTAGTGAGGCATAAAGCGAGTAAGGTCCAAACCCCGATTTCAACGCACATAGGATTTCACTTTACTGCCAAAAGTCTAACAAGCAATTGAATTAATAGCAATTTTATACGATTATTCTTTTAGACCTTGAGTCAACTCAGCTTTCCTCCACCAAAGAAAGATCAAATTATTCTCGACTGTGTCGCTTGCTAATCAGCTTGGGTTCAAAAGTCCTCAGAGAAACCTTTGACAGAATAATTCCACCGCAAAGTCTTCAATGCACTTTGAAACGTAACCCAGCTCACGCTAAGCTTCAGTCACGTCGAAATGAAGGAATATTAAACTGCTTTCAGTGGAGTAAACTGTATCCTACCACACCCTCCGAAATTTCATCGGCAGGCTTCGACATCTCCCTGCTAATGGTTCTTCTAAGGACAATCTGTGATCTGAGTCCCCCACCCGCTGGTTGGGATGCTCCTCCTCTTCCCGAAGACATAAGCCGTGAGTCTGACATTGCGCGTTTGAAGTATTTCATGAATGCTGTGTCTAGTCATGCTGGAGAAGGTTTTGTCGGTGATGCTGTATTCAGTAGCCACTGGCAGCAGATCCATGACACTATGGTTCGATTGGGAGGAGCTGATTATGAAGATTTCATTAATGAAATGCGGGATCAGGAAATGGACCTCCTAAGTGAGGAACATTTCAGAGAACTTCTCAAGCAGTGGAGGAATGCGGAGGACAATATCAAAGACAAACTGAAACAATTGGAAAGTGTAGAGGCTGTTAATGTGACAGGTGAGCTTTGTTGGCAAAAAACACTACTCCTGTTTTAATTTTTTTTCCTAAGTGTTCGCCCCACAATAGGTATTCAGAAATGTCGTTTTCATTGCGTATTCTCCCTGCAAATACTACGAATACAGTGTGCGTCTCCATGTTTAGCGTTATACAAACACGCAGTTCGTATCTTGTAGGCTTTTACTATCTGTTCTTATTTCTTGATTTAAAGAAGCGAATACAGCTTTTTTATTATTTTGTAGTCTTGTTTCAGTTCGCACGGGAGAGTGTACTGTTACGGTTTAAGACCACTAAGCCGTGAACGTTTGAACGTTTACGTTGTTCCAATTTTACCCGTTTTGTACAAGTAAACCAGTCGTGTTTTCATTGGGAATATGTTCAGCTTTGTGTTTTTATATTTTTTGGTGTCACGTTACCGCGACTCTCTAAAGGACGGACACCTCTCTAAGACGGACAATCGGGGCTGGTCCCGCCGAAGGTGTCTGTCTTAGAGAGAGTTTACTGTACCAGCTAACGACGAACAGTGCTTGATCTGACTTCCCACTGACAGAGAGCTAAGCACAGATCGTCTGGGAACTTGTAACTTTATTGGCCCTTTTTGGTTTTAAATGCGGAACGTTTTTAATCCACCAGTATCTGTAAAATGCCACGCAGTATAGAGACATTTTTACTTTCAACTTTTATTAGTCTGCGCTCAGATTTAAACAGCGTTATCATAGCACTGCAATGGAAACGCCATCTTTTCACACGTGGAGGTAACATAATCGATAAACATTTATGGTTTGTTCCTTACCGTACATGTTTAGCCCTTTTCCCATCCGACGTTCTCAGGGATAGGTTATTACGCTGCCGTGTTATATTTATCATGGCTTCATGGAATGCAATTGTTTTTTTAAGCACAAGTGAGTAATTTTAACACACCAAACTAACTGCATCTTATATCGTTTTACTATTTTAGGTTTTTCATTGCCAGTCGATATCGTTGAAAAGATCCGTCAGCTCTACGGAACACGTGAACAACGTCTTCTGCCCGTTCCTTGGTGTGACGATTTCAGCTTTCATCTCAATGAAATTTTTACTAGATTAAAGATCGTAAGCAAAGATAAGACCCGAGGTGATCTTTCAGATGACATAACCAATATGACTGCTATCTTTAAGCCGCACGCAGAGTGCCAAAGGCCACGGACAGTCTTACTTGAGGGAGATCCTGGCATGGGAAAAAGCACGTACTGTCAGAAGCTGGCGTTTGATTGGGCTACTAAACAAGAGCAATGGGACACGTCTTTTCCAAAGATTGAAGTGCTACTGTTACTGAGATGTCATGAAATAAGGTCTACCATCTGGAAAGCTATTGATGATCAAATTCTACCTGCGGAAATTGACGATCAAACTAGAGAATGTTTTTTTAGGTTCGTTCGTGAAAATCAACCAAAGGTTCTATTTTTACTTGATGGAGTGGATGAAATGGATTCCAGTCAACAACAGAGAATCTTTGACCTTGTTGAAGGTAAAGAACTCTCGGGTTGTCATGTGGTACTTACTTCTCGTCATGAGGTGGGAAGGAAAGTTAGGAGGTACTGTGACACTTTGTGGGAGATTGTAGGGTTCTCCGAGGAAGACGCTAAGAGTTTTATTTGCACTTACTTCAGAAAAATAAAAAAGGAACACTTAGCTGAGAATTTGATGGAGAAGATTTGGAATTCGTATGAGTCCTCCGAAGACTTGGATGAATTGACAAAAAATCCCTTAAACGTAACTTTACTCTGTATTCTTTGTGAAGATTTTGAGGGCGTTTTTCCCGCGAGCAGGACTCAGTTGTACACTGAGATTGTCCTTTGTGTTTTAAGACGATATGAGAGAAAGGAAGGATTATCAAGCAAGAATGAAGACCTAATGAGCATCTACAAAGACGATTTGATAAATTTGGGACGAGTGGCGTTACAGTCTCTTCGAAAAGGAGAATTGCATTTTGAAGAACACGAATCTGGCGGTACCTTTGTCGTCTTATCCAAGTTTGGATTTCTGTCACTGCAATCTAGTATTAGTAGAAGGAAAACTTGTGTGCGTTATGCATTTCTCCACAAAAGCTTCCAGGAGTTCTTTTCGGGATTTTATCTTGCTTGCCAAATTCTTGACGGAGAAATTGAGTTTGAGTCAGTAGTAACTGACCAGAGTTTTCGGTCTGATCTGAGTCAAGTCTTCTTGTTTATGACTGGAATTTTAGCCTCGAAGAGCGAGAGAACCGCAGAGTCTCTTGTACAAAGTATGGCTGCAAAAATTAACTTGACACATGGAAGACCTGGGGGTATTTCGGGACTTTTTCAATTAGCTTTAGACTGCGTATCGGAGTGTACAAGTTTAGCTCAAACCTTAGGGAAACACCTTAACTTAACCAATTTGTATTTGAACGAAAACGAGATCGATGATTCTCTTGCTTCTTCCCTTTCGCAGACTCTTTCAGCCAACTCCTCCGTAACTTGTTTGGATTTGAGTGGGAGCGCCATTAGTTCTGCTGGCGTTTGTTACATTTCTCAGGCTCTTGCAGTCAACTCCTCTTTAGCCAGTTTGCTTTTCACTGGGAACGGGATCGGTGAATCTGGTGTTGCCTCCCTTTCCCAGGCTCTTACATCCAATTTCTCTTTAACTCATTTGGATTTAAGTCAGAACTGGATTTTTCCGTTTGGTGTTGCTTCTCTTTCCCGGGCGCTTGGAGCCAACTCCTCTTTAACTAATTTGAATTTGAGGGTGAACCAGATTCGCAATTCCGGTGTTGCGTGTCTTTCCCAGGGTCTTGCAGCCAACTCCTCCTTGACTATTTTGAATTTGAGAAGTAACGGAATTTCTGATTCTGGCGCAACTTCCCTTTCCCAGGCTCTTGCAGCCACCTCTTTAACTAATTTGGATTTGAGTCGAAACTGGATTAGTGATTCTGGTGCTGCTTCCCTTTCCCAGGCTCTTGCCGCCAACTCTTCCTTAACTTATCTGGATTTGAGTCGGAACTGGATTCTTGATTCTGGTGCTACTTCCCTTTCCCGAGCTCTCGCTGATAACTCCTCCTTAACTTGTTTGAACTTGAGGTGGAACAGGATTGGTGATTCTGGTGCTGCTTCCCTATTTCAGGCTGTTGCAGCCAACACTTCTTTAACTAATGTGAATTTGAGTCGGAACACAATTGGTGACTCTGGTGCTGCATGTCTCGCCCAGGCTCTTGCAGTCAACTCTTCCTTAACCAATTTGGATTTGAGCCGGAACAGGATCGGTGACTCTGGTGCTGCTTCCCTTTCCCAGGCTATTGCAGCTAACTCCTGCTTAACTTGTTTGAATTTGAGGTGTAACAGGATCGGTCCTTCTGGTGCTTCCACTCTTTCTCAAGCTGTTACAGGCAACATTTCCTTCACTAATTTGGATTTGAGTGGGAACATTGCTGGTTTTCACCGTTCCTTGGTTCTTGCGGCTCACCCCTTCTTAAGATATATTTGGGACGAGTCAGATGATGATGACGATGAGGAAGAGGAGGAGGAGGAGGAGGAGGTGGCCCAAAACAGACTTAGAGAGAGTTTGGCTGCTCTTGCAGCCGACAACCCTATGAGCAGTCATTTTATCTCACTGTCCATGGAAAGAATGGACCGACGCACTGGCCCTAACTTTTAAATGATGCTCAGAGGACAAGATGGTGGTTGCTTGCTCTATGCGGGTATTTCTAACATCACAATGGTTCCTCAGTTAAAAAATGAAAGAAAGAGGTATTTGGATTGCTGGAACATAGAAAGCTGAGCCAGTAAGATTTTTTGTAAAAAGTGAGATGAAAAGTGGCTTAAGTGTCACAAGACCAAGCGCCAGTTTAAGCATCGGTTTTAGAGAAAGAACAGTTAAACCAACCGATGAAAGGCAGCTGGCTCTTCCTCTCAGTAAGGAAAAATGAAAAAAAGGATTTTCGTTTCTAATTAGAGTCGGACAACATTTTTGACCATTTACCAGTGTTCAATGTTTTGTTTTAGTCCTTTAGATGAACGCTTTCTCGAGATGAAAAATAGCTAGAATGCTTTGATACAAAAAGATTTTGAAAAAATCAGTCTCAACTGATCAAAAAGATTTTGAAAAATCAGTTCATGCTGGTACGACTTTTATGCTTAAATTCTCTCACAAAGTTGGGGTTTCAAAACGCCGATACCGAAAAAAGATACAATTCAGCTTGAGAAACTGTTTAAGAATGTTTACAACAACAATTCTAGCGGTTTAATTTATTCTGAAATAATTACAAATACGTTTATTACAGTAGTTTTTTTCTTTTCGAGAAGGTAAACTATTTTGTGATTATACTGCAAAATCAGCAAGAACAAATATGGTTAGTGCTCCAAAACAAAATTTGTTTGATACCTTCCTCATCTTTAACGGAGTATTTAAGGCATTTATGGCTTAACGCACTAAGGAATGACTTCAGCAGAGAATTGGCTGTAAACAGCCTCGTGACATAGCCCCTTTAAGCGTAACTGCGGCGTGAAGGTGAATGACATTTGGGACGATAAGCAAGAGAAAAGAACATTTCTCTTATTAAGGAGACAATAGGGACTCGATTTTATTCAGGGTGCTATAAAGTGGCCCAACAAAACTGTTAAGCTCATGCCAAAGTGGAACGTCCATAGCGAAATCGCTGCTCTTTTGACAGCATAATCGTACATCTCCTCGATCGACTCGTTCGAATCTTGATTTAGCTAATGTAAATAGAATTTATTAATAGGCCATTTGCACGATGACGTCATTTTAGTAACTACTACCGGAATCCGTTAGGGGTTTTGCTTTCTTGTACAAATTATGGCTTTTGTCTTTTAAAGCGCAATGGTATTACCAAATTTAAATATGAAAAAAAAAACACGAAATGAGTTCTGGGCATGGTCTTACGAGTAAAAAGACGTCATCGTGCAAATGGCATATTGTGCAATTACTACAATTCCAGATTTTTTCGTTTTCAGTATTTTTAGAGTGACTTTATTTTTAAACATGTGAATAGATGGTATTCACAGGGATATCATCAAATTGTAAAGTTGTTTTACGAATTCTTATTTACACTAGGTTGAAGATAAACAAAAAGTAAATCTTTGCACAAGTTTCCATTCCCGTGGCCTGTTTCACTTCGAAAATAGAGCAATTTGAACTTCCGAGTCTCTCCTCTTGATTTTCAGCAGTATAACCATTTTAAGTATTAAAAGATATGTTTTTGCGCACGTATGCTAGTTCTCGATTGAAAAGAAAGAGCTTTTATAGAAAAAGTGAACTCCAGATGTTTTTGTTGATTTCCGGCGGCCATATTGGTGGACCAAAAAGGTGTACCAAAATGGCGTCTCCATACAAAGCTCTACAAAGTTGCGTGAAACGTTTCGGCAAATAACTCAGAAACTGTGGGCCACAAAGACCTGAGACTTGGACAAATTGTTTATATATTAGTTTTTTTATAACATTTCGTTTTCTTGGCTTCTTTCACTGGACGGTTTCCAATATATTTTTCGTTGCGTGACAGTGAAAACGATCTATTCACTATTTTGCGACCGGAGCCAATTAAGATAGCGTCTCGCATCAAGACATTTTCGGTCGTACAAACAAATACCAAGGAAGCGACTAACTTTGGCTTGTCAGTGTTTACTGTAAGGTAGAAAATTATTTTCATACTGAATTGGCAACAAAATCGTAAAAATGTACTTGACAAAATCCCCGAAATGTTTGTAAATTGTAAATAAAGTTCCTACTAAGTGATGTTTTTAATTTACAGAAAGTTACTTTTTTCATTTTTATCCAACTGATTTGGTAAGTGCTAAGCAACTACCCCCTCAAGGTCGGTGAACAGCGCTATATATATACCTTGATGTTTCGGGTTTCAGCACATATCCACCACTATTCACCCTCGCTTTTGCCTGCGTGCAGACGTCTCCTATTTCCTTTGTTGCACGCGGAAAAGGTCCCTTTTCCGCGTGCAACAAAGGAAATAAGAGACGTCTGCACGCAGGCAACCCTCGCTTCGGGGGTTAGTTAGACTTGCCTACAAGTCGAGAAGCGAAGGACTTTGAGAAAGTCTAGGGGTTAGTTGTATGCTATTTGTCTCCTGGAATCTAGCTTTGAATCTATATTGCACCGAGACAAAGCCGCAATTATTTTAGCGCTTTTCCTGCCGATGGATCAAAAACTGTTTTCAGCTCTGTACATAGATCGGCCGTTGAACCCACCCGGCGACCGAAGTATTGCCAAATATTCTTTACAAAAAGCGTGAAGGAATCAAACAGGACAATGAAACAAGAAAACAAAAAGATAAGAGGGAAAGAAGTACGAGTCCTCACGACGGAAACTTCGCGGCTGGTCACCCATCCACAAGTTTCCAACCTAGCCTGCGAGCAAGCTCTCCATTTGGGGATATCGTGAAAAGTAGACGCGCGAGAGGAGACGGGGGGCCCGCTCGCGCGCGCGTTCTTGCGCGGCTTGCTTCGCTCTCCCAAATAGGAGAGCTTGCTCGCAGGCTATTTCCAACCCCGTCCGGCAGGGTGTAACTACAGAGGTACTGCAAGAGGGTATACGAGATCGTGTGTCCGTTACGAGCCGTTTGGCGCGCGCTCCTTAACAATGACCTCATTTCTCTCCCCCTTCCTTCTAATGACCGTGCATTTCGAATAGCTTCGACTGCCTGGACAAAATCTTTCACCACTTGATCAGATTCACGGAAAATGATCGATAACCTTTGCTGGACCCAAATTCGTTGATTTATACGCCTTATCCAAGAGTACTTGTAATGTTATGATAATAAATGTCTTGTCTTGTCTTGAGAAAAGGTAAAACAGCTTAGTAAACGAATACCATTCACAGCAGCACCTGTATAACCCTTATCGATGACAGTATCGATCGGGGGTCTTCTCTTTATATCACTGAGCAGCAGACCAAATTAAATGTGTCTCTCTTTTTGCCGTTTTTGTACTAGACGTAAATTTTGTCTTGCGATGTAACGTCTCTAGCGTAAAGACGGCCATTGTCTGTAATTGTTTCACGATGGGTCAGCGTTAAACTTGACTTGCTCAGTACTGCAGTGAAACCTGATATAGGAGGTTGCCCATGAGACCATCTCTGATGTCCTTTTTATAGAATTTTCCGCTAACTACGTATTTTATTTTATTTGTGAAAAGAAGCGTTTGAAACATGATTTGCTGTCCGCGACGTACGTTTTGAACTATAACATACCCTTCAGCGGCCGGTCTTCCCCTTACCTCGAGGACGTCAACGACTTGTAATTAAAGAGAAAAAGTGGCTGGTTATTCTCCTGTGCAATAGTAAACAAACGACATGAATATATACCTCAACGTTCTCAAGCTTATAAAGTAGACCCAAGACTCCTCCGCGAGTCCATAAGTCCTTGGCCAATCCAGCAAGTCCCGCCATCAACCCGCCATCTGGAATCTGGTCTATGGAAAAGACTGGTTACCAGTCTTTCATTCGAAGACAACGTTTCTTGTTCCTTCTTGCATGTCTCCTTGGCCAGTTGTATTATAAAAATTTCGAAGTTTGTTGAAGACTTTCCAGCATCGTATGGTAAGTACTCGATTTTGAATAGCTCAGGTGTATAAGTGTTAAGTTGGCATGTAATCTAACTTTTTAAACCACAAACTATAGCAGAAACCTCACGTCTGATTAATTTCACGTTTGACTCATAAATATGCAATGCATAGAAACAATCAGGGTCGTAACTAGTCTCCTTCGCAGCCGTTATTAGGGTCGTCACTCGTCACGCAACGCTCCTCCCCACTAGTGGGGAGGAGCGTTGCGTGACGAGTGACGACCCTAATAACGGCTGCGAAGGAGACTAGGTCGTAACCAGGTATATTTTTTCATCGCTGATCCCAATTTTTAGCTCCAAATTTTGATCCCTGATCCCAAAATGTAGCAAAATTTGATCCCTGATCCCACGTAAATTTTATGATCCCATAGAGAGATGTGTTCAAGTTATGTTTCCCTGACGTCGACTATCATTCATTAATAACAACTAAGCGTATTTACCTCAAGTAGATGTTTATTTGTTCATTCTGAATCACGTTCTCATCTTGTCTTCCATGATGTATTAAGGAATTATTTGAATTCTGCTGCTTGCTTCTGAAAAATGCTCGGTCCATTACACATTAACTGATTAGTTGACTTTTTCAAAACTTTCTTGGTTGAGAAATGTAAAACTCGTATGATGCTATGAGCAATAGAAAACACTCTATAAAACAATGCGATAATAATAGACGAGATATAGACGACAATTAAATAAAAAACTAAATCTCCACGTTTCGACGGCTTCAAGTTAACGTCACGTATAATAAGAAATGAATAAAAGGACTAAATCTAAATATATGGCAAAAGAATCTATACAAGGCACGACACTTATACTATCGACTTTTCAATTATGAAGAAAGGTGGATCGAAGTTCGATTGTTTGATTTTTGAGACTTTGTACATTAACGAATAGAATTGCCTTCAAGTCGAGCTTCGAAAGGTGAGCTGGCAAGGAGAAAAATATACACAATGCGAGCCAAGACAAGCGAAGCACAAGATAAGAGAGCACAAGGCCACCTACAACCACGAAGGACTATGAGAAAGGCTTATCGAGAAAACGAGACCGGTATTAAACATTAAAAACGACTCCACTCGAACACTAAAAGTGTTTACGTGACTCTTGTATGCTAATATTTCATTTCTGCCTCTTGTAGCCTCATTATTGTTGTTTTAAGTTTTTCCATTTTATCGCAATAGTGAAATTGTGACTGACAATGCAAAACGTGTATTTAAAGACGATATCTAGTGACGGTCTTCTCCCAGATCTACTGCGATCCCTGATCCCTCAAAGACACACACAAAAAATGGCTGATCCTGATCCATTGACTTGTGACCCGGGATCCCGGGTCTATGATCCCGATCCCGGGACTGTGATCCCTGATCCCATATACCTGGTTACGACCCTGAAACAATGCTGGGCAAAATGGAGATAAGATTCAAACAGTTCATTAGCGCTACTTAAAACAGCACTTTGTTTCATGCATGGAAGAGTGACCTACAAAAAGCTTCTTAGAATTGTGCAAGGCTTGCTTGCTCACTTTAAAATGTAAAAAAGGTTTTTTAGCATCCACCATTGCACATGGCACTTGCATAGGGTTTATTCTAGAGTGATGGATGACAGGATTTTCGCGATTCAAAAAAGAGTGCTTCAAGAAATTTACGTATTTGTGGCAAATGAGGTGCAGAAGTGATATGAAATGTGTGACAAACTACGAGTGGGCTGTGACCACGTCTTTTTGGTTCTGACTTAATAGAGATTGCTTTGATATTGTGTTTTGGAAATATTATTATGAAATGTTATTATGATTATTATTGTTTTATTTATGATTTTTACAGCAGCGTTGTCTCGCTTGCTTGGAGATTAGATCGAGAAATGAGAACGCGATTGATTATACACGAAACAGGATTTACTCGCGAAAGTTTTTTCACGCCCTTCTTCTAGATATTTAATTTTTATTTGTTTCTAAATTGATTTAGTACGCGTTTTAGCGATGACTTTAAATATCTCTGCGGTCGCAGGCTATATGTGTGTTTAAATACATGAAAATTCAAGGGCCTTGATTCCAGAGAAATTACATCATTGCCATAGATCAAAAAAGTGATTAACATGGCACATCATTCAATCATCCTCGAAAACAAACTGCATGCTCATCACAAGACTCATTTGCATACAATGAAATTTAACGACACCAGACCAGTTCGCCTTTTGCTAATTAAGATTCTTTTTTTTCGACCACCCAAGTGTTCACTTGTTCCAAAGGAATCAACGCTTTCAAGCCATAGAATTCTTGGACAGAACTGTTGCGGTCGAAAAGCTCTAAACCTAAGCTTTCTTCGCAAAACATGCATGGCTTCGGTACTAAATAATATATAGATTTAGCCAGGGCTAAAAGCGAAGCTCCCGTTAATAAATTCATAATTTAAATCAAACAATAAACTTGTA
>BOPM01000335.1:370643-380816 GCA_022179025.1 Porites australiensis | reverse complement strand
CCCCCCCCCCCCCCCCCCCCCCCCCCCCCCCCCCCCCCCCCCCCCCCCCCCCCCAAGGGGGGGGGCCTGGCCCCCCCCCCCCCCCCCCCCCCCCCCTTTTATTTTTAGATCAAACTGAGGCTCGAAGGGCTGAAAAACATTTTTTTGGGGGGACCCTCCCCCACTTATATTAGGGTCTTTATGACCGACCCCACCCCTTACCTCAAGGTCTGGATTTGGCACTGATGCCGTCTAGAGATCCATATATTGCTCTTTTAAGTCTGTGTCAATATCCTTGGTCAAGGCCACTGTGTTGTCATTGTTGGCCCATCCTAACTATGAGCTTGACATTGAACGAGATGCAATCCCCAGAAATGTGTTAACCGTGCAAGGAACTGGCAATTTAAATGATGTTTATCCGTTTTGCTATTTCCTAGCAGTGATTTTGTTACAAATAGTTATGGTGTCCAGGTGAGTCCTGGACACCTTAGTGTGATGCCTCACCGGCTTTACTAATTTAATAAAGGTAGTAAAGGTAAAGTTTCATGAAATTGAAATACAGTCCCTCTATTTAAAACACAAATGTACTAAAATAAACATGCATTGTTAAACAACGGCCACAATAACAGCCTCAGAAATCACACGAACAGGATAATTTCTACAAAAACATCTTTATATCGATAAAGTCACCGATTTTCGCGTCCTACGGAACCCATGCCATGAGTTATTTTGCGTTTTTGGCGATTTTTATGCCTCTGGGATGCAGATAGAGTACGAGCAGTCTCTCTTTTTCTTTCGTCCGTCGAACAAAACCCGCGAGACGCGCAAATGACCACGCGCTTGACTGAAGGCGCGAGACGGGAGAGTCTGCTCGACGCTGCACTCCCCTCACTAAATCTGAAGAAAAAGAGAGACTGCTCGTGTGTAGGATGCAGGACGCAGAGGTAACAAGATTACTGTCCTAGTGTTTTGGAGTAATTGTCACGGCGGCGTCTATTAGGTAGGGGGCCTTTATTAGATAACAGGCGTTTATTTGAGAGAGGTCGTCTATTAGACCATTAAATTTACAGTATGTAAGAACCTGTTTAGGCTAACTTGGGAAAATGCAGATTCTCTTTCACGAGTTTTTACTGTAATGAATGAAATGAAAAATGAGAAGTCCTCGCTCAAGAGTATAACAAACATGTACATGTACTGTTTCGAATTTTACATGTAAGAGTAGTAAGGTGTTTACTGTTTTCTACACGGGGCGCATGTAACTGGCAAATTTTAGCCTCACAGATTCTTAAAATTAAAACTAGGTTCTTACTTGTGGGCTTTTACGGTATTTAGGAAACCAATAGCATATCTCACCAGATAGATGCAGTCTTTTGGTTGTTTAGGCTTTATACTACCTGTAAGTGTGAGTTTTAATTTCCAAATAAGTGTATCTTGTTTTTGAAGTGTATTTATCTATCCAAACCCCTTGCATTGCATATGGTCAGTACATGTTAGATATGGAAGAAATAGGAGGAAAAAAGTTTAACTTGTTCATAGTCGGCTTTGTTCTAGTCCCAGACTCCTCATTGATGATGTCATTGATTTTTCCCAGTGAATTGAATCAGAGTTTGAACACAGTACCACAAGTTAACAGGTAATTACAACGCTGTATTAGCCTTTAGTCCTTAATGACTAGGGATGGTATAACCTTGGAAGGTTTGTATTCCGCTCGAACCACAAGCTGAAATTTTTTCTTGTTCGTCCCAATTGATTCCAATCCTTGGCGACGCTGCTAAATAGCCAACCGGTTGCCTCCCAACAGTCGGTGTTTTTAATGCTGTTATATTCCATTTGAATTATTTGTTTCTAATGGGTGAATTAATTTTTCTAATTTGTTTCTAATGAGTGGGCTGCCTGTAAACAAGCTGCAAAAGCTAAATGCACTTCCTTTTGAAGGCATTTTAGAGGTTTGTTACCAACGATTACTCGGTAGCTTAAACACACTCTTCAGAATTAGACTTGTCAACACGTGAATGTACAGTCTGTAAGCATTAGCGCAAGCACAAGAAAACTACATGAAAACCGGTGCAGTGCGTATGTTTCTGCGTCTGAGTATGTCACCGTTTGTATGGCACGAGTAAACATCCTGGTCCTTATGTCTGCGTCTTATATGCACAAACCAGCTGTTCTAATCGAGTCGAAAACATGACGTTCCATAAATGGAGTTCAATAGTAATTCACGTGATTGGTTTCAGTTAACAGAAATTGACTCCGAAATCGACCGCAGTCGACACGAGGAAAAATATATCTCCAAGGCGTTTTTAAGCGCTTAACCGACGGTATTTTGGAACCACTCCCTACATTTGTAAGACTGGACCGTCATCTCTTTATTACTTCCAATCAATTCGTTTCCATCCAGTCCTTGAACTTTCAAAATAAGATCGCTAAGAAATTTTTGTTTGTTATATCGGTAAAAATACAAAATTTATTGTCAGTTGGCCTTGGCCTAGCCCAGGTTTTACACACACCCTCGATGAATTTACTCCCGATTTTTCCATGACTGGATTTTCTTGGGGCTGTTATATATAATCATAACAGCCAAATACAATCAATTATTATCGTTTGATGATGTTGTCACGATGTAGTCACTTGTGCTGTAGACACCGACTGATAAACCACGATGCTCCGCGATTAGTTGGTTTTGAACAGCAGTGACTGGCTCTTTCTTATCTTCGCCTTTTTTATGCGTCCTTCTTTCAGCTGTCGTCTGTCGCACGGCTCTCCGGGTTTGTGTTTCTTGACCGTGGGCGTCCATGCTTCTCGAAGTTATATACCACTGTCGCCTTTGATGTTGTTAGGGTCAATCGTTTTGAAAATCGCCTCATGACCCTGTATGCGTGCCAAACCTAAGCCTCCGACACCACTCACACTTAAAAACGCCCGCGGATTGCACCAATTTGGGGGGGGGGGGAGGAAGAGCTTTGAAACAGCAAAGGTCTTGAGGCGGAGGGGTAATAGGTCTTGCAGTCTCGCCTTATTGGCAAGGAATTATCTGGTTTAGCTGAGTCAATAGCGCCTTTAACTGGTCGTCGTAGTTGTGATCTTTGCGCAGTCTACGAGAAGCGACATAGGGTTCAACTGCAGAGCATTTAAACTCGTTCGCAGGGTTATCATTGTAAGAACAGATCACATGTGTTTTCCTCCTTAGAGATAATATAGGGTTTGGTCACTAGAAGTTCAGTGTGCATATAATACACTTCACAATGCCACGTTTGTTTGTGTAACCAGTCGAATTCGTTACCTGATAAAGATTTGCAGTAAGCAGCCGAAACGTCTCCATCTCCATCACAAGTGACATCATCGTGAGGTTAAATGATAATTAACAATTATTGGACGAGGTTGAGCAAAAGATCGTGATTTGTCAGTGGCGAGCAGATCAATTTTTGCCGAAGCCGAAGGCTGACGCAAGTAATTGATCTGCGAGACACCGACAAATCACGATATTCTGCGACAACCGTGTTCAATCATTGTTTCATCATTCGATCACCGAGTTGTTTTTTGTAATGAATATCAAGCGGGAAGCAAAACGATCTGCCATTTTCACGCAAGGGGGATCACAAGAAGGAGGAAAACGTGGGTTCATTTACGCATGAGCAGAATATTATTTGCACCCAAAGAAAGTTGGATGACATTACGCGTGAGCAGACCATTATTTGTAGGCAGTTGTTTGCAGATCACGTGGTGGGCTCGCGGGCAATGAAGAGGACGAAAAATGTACAACGAATGATAATGCCTTTTATTGATGTACTTCACTATGATAAATATCTACATTTTTTGTACGATGAATTGCAGCAACAATGCTTAACGGTAGGTTGAGCATCCGCTGAATGTAAAACGACGTATTTGATCGAGATCAAAACGTTCGTTCAACAAGAACCCAATCGACATTTAACATCTTATGAAGAAACATATGTGATAAAAAAGAAATCACAAAAATGTTGGCACGTCTTCACAGGGTAACCATTTTTATTTCACTATCACAGAGTGTTACTCAAGGGAACACAATGCAGCATCATGCCCAAAGGGTTATACAGCCCACGCAGTCAGACATAGAAACAAAGGCTACAAAGGGAGCAGAGGGAAGAAAAGTTTCAAGTGCAAGGATTGCAACGAAAGCTTCATCCAGTCATCACAGTGCAAGAGCCATAAACGAATTCACGCGAATAGGAAACCTCATAAGTGCCAGTATTGTCATAAACGCTTCATCAAGCCCTTCAAGCTCAGGATCCATGAACGAACTCACACGGGCGAAAAACCGTATGAATGCAAGTATTGTGAAACCTTATCAATGTAAATATTGTGGCAAGTGTTTTGCGTTTTTTTCAAGTTGCCAGACGCATGAACAAATTCACCCAGGGGTAAAACCTTACAAATGTAAGTATTGTGATAAATGCTTTATCTCGTCCTGGAAGTGCAAGAGACATGAACGAATTCACACAGGAGAGAAACCTTTTAAATGCAAGCATTGCGATAAATGCTTTAGCCGGTCACACGTTTGTAAGGTACACGAAAGAATTCACACGGGAGTGAAACCTCACAAATGTAAATATTGTGGCAAATGCTTTGCGCAGGTTGGAAATTGAGAGCAGCATGAACGAATTCACACGGGGTTAAATTTGTTAAAACCTTACAAGTGCCAGTATTGTGATAAATGCCTCATCACGCCCTCCAGGCTCAAGAGCCATGAACGAATTCACACAAATGGGAAACCTCATAAGTGCCAGTATTGTGATAAACGCTTCATCAGGCCCTCCATGCTCAGGATTCATGAACGAATTCACACGGGCGAAAAACCGTTTAAATGCAAGTATTGTGAAAAAATCTTTAGAGCGTCATCAAGTTGCGAGAGACACGAGCGAGTTCATGCGGGAGTGAAACCTTAAAAATGTAAATAACTAACTGAGGAAAATCTTTGCACAGGTTGCAAAGTGTGAAATTGATAAATGCTTGTAACGCTATCAAAGTGCAAGAATCACTGACATACGAATTCACAGAGGATTAAAACCTTATAAAGGCAGTTATTGCGATAATTTTTTTAGGACGTTTTGTAGTCGCAAGATACAGGAACGAATTCAGATCATACAGAAGTGAAACCTCATTGGTGCAAGTACTGCGATAAGTGCTTTAACCCTTCCTCAGCTTGTTAGATCCTCGAAAAAACTCACATAGAGTGAAAACCGATAATTGCAAGTATTGCGATGCATGCTTTACGACGTCATCAAGTTGCAACGTTCACGAAGGAATTCACACGGGAGTTAAAGATAGTAGTTGCAAAAACTACAGTGAGCGCTTTAATGCACCATCAAGTTGCAAGGGACGCAAACGAATCCATGCAGGAGAAGCTGTTCAGAAAGAAAGACATTCAGAGGTGTCAATGGAATCTCCCATGGCTGAACACGGTAAAAAAAACATGTCAACATATTCAGCTGTTTCATATGTCCGGAGGAATTAGGTAGATATGACCTCCTTTTGAAACATTACGATAATCACATTATGCTGTCTGACACTACCGATATTTAAACGTACTTGCTTGACGGCTTGATTTTAGCTCTCAGGGCGCGACAAAAAAAGCTAGCCGATAACCTGGGGCTAGTGGAGTGACCCGTCGGGTTACATGTACATGTAACATGTTTTAATTAACAGTAACATTTGCTGAGGTAAATTTAATGTTGGTGAAAAATAGAGGGGTTGGTGGGCTTGCGTGACTGTTCCGGGCTAGTAGAGGTTAGCATTCGCATGCCCTAAAGGCAGGTAATATTTTCTTTTTTACCTTGTTCTGGTTTTGTTTACATGATGCAACGCGTGACGCTTGTTTTAGGCAGTATTTGCGTCAGTTGACCAACTTATTTCATTTGATTTTGAGGGCACAAACTTGAATCCTCAAATGGCGTAGGCTAACGCCCTCGTTTCTTGGAATAAGATTCGTCAGGGCAGTATGGAATAATTTTGCTTTGTACTTTTATGCTTAATTAAGACATTGCCCGTAATTGTAATTGTTATTGCAATTTCATTATTATTATTATTATTATTAGCTTCGCCAAAAAAACAAACAAACAAACAAACAGAAAGAACGTTGGCAGGGACACCGCAACAACTGTGGCCAATTACAGCGGGCCCGGATACTAAAAAAAAAAGCACAGCGATATGTACAGTACCGCAAATGATCCCCAACCGCAAATGATCCCGAGACCGCAAATGATCCCCAAAATGGACCGCAAATTATCCTCGACCGCAAGTGATCCTCAAAGTCGACCGCAAATGATCCCGAAAGAAAAATAGGAATGGCTTAGACTCGAGTAAGCGGATCATCGTGTCGATTTTGTTATTATTACAAAAAGTTAGATTAAACGCTAAATTTTAGTTCTTAAATAAATACATGAATAAAAACTAACTGAAAAAAAAATCATTCAAGTGTAAAAACGAAGTCGGTAGGCAACACACGACTTTTGCCTCATACCAAAATGCTGCTTGTTCCAATGAATTTTTCTCTGACGGGTAGATTATGCCTCTGAAGGAAAACGTTTTGACTGAGTAAATGTGATTTTTGCTGCTTATTTCATACTGAGAGGTCATGACACGCATTTTCTGCGGTTATTGTTGTTTCTGGTCGGCATGATTTGTCCTTTAATGCAAGAGCATTTCGTTTGACCTCTTTTGGAAATGCGATGCTTTTCATTGCGGCTAAATAAGGGTTTTAGGTTGTTTAATTTTCTTTAAAATGCCTCATGGATCCGAATAATTATAAGCGACTTTCCGTGAATGTGACGGTTGAGGGGCACCCAACGAGGATACAGTTCAAAACCACTTAACATAGCATTGTTGAACGTATTTTAGTATTCAAACGGTAGATATGGGCATATTTTTATCCCCTAAAAACGTTTCATCTGTTCGGATTTCCTAGCTGAAAGTTTAGTGATCCGAAAATTGTAGGGATAAAAACTTACCTTCTCGAAAATTTCAGCCAGGAAAAGGCTCCCGAAAATTCTAGGTGGCCTTTTTTAGGGTCAAAATCCGTTAAAAATGGGTAATTACCGTAAAATTCCGAAAATAAGCCCCGGGGCTTATATTTTTCAAAGGCCCCTTTTGAGGGGCTTATATTCGGAGGGGCTTATTCACGGAGGGAAATTTCCGTTTCAAAATCGATTGGGCTAGACTTATAGTTTCAAGTAAATTTGCCGTTTTTGCTTTGTTTTACTTTGTATTTGAGGGCAATTTTCCAAGTACAAGCCCCCGGGGGCTTATATTTGGAGGGGCGATTTAACGGAGGGTTTTTTGCGTTACGAGTTTGGGGGGCTTTTATTTGGAGGAGCTTATTTTCGGAATTTTACGGTATACCATTTTGTCCTGCATTTTGTAGATGTTCGAAAATCCTAGGAGAGGCAGGCAAGCAAGAAATTTTACAACAAATGCTCCGAAAATTCTAGATCTCAAATCGTCTTCCGAACAGATATTTTCCCGAAAATTGCCGTTGGGTGCCCCTGACGGTTCCTACGATGTTTTGTCACGCGATAACTACCGCTCAATGCATCGGGTTTGCGTTTCTCGTTACCAGGTTTAGATTCCTGGTAACTGTCTGCAGCAAAGGCACAAGAAATGGATATACATATAAGCGTCAATATAACTATTCGCAACATGTTCATGAGCTGTAAGCAAGTTGTTCTTTCGAAATAAACCGAAACCTGTGGACATTGATAAATTCGGGGGCATTTTGACGTGTGTTTATTTCAAATCATGTCTTGTTTCGTAACGGGCACTCCCAGGCCTGGGGCACTCCTAAGTTACGAACCAATGTCTTGCTGTTTATCACGTAAAATTAACACTTCAGAGAAAAATCAAAACTAAATATTCTGAAAATTAATTCGACACTTCTACAAAGATCAGTAAAGTCATTAAAGCTCTTGTTATGTAGAGGCTGCCCGGCTTTGTATTCGTCAGTAGACAAGTTGAGCTTGGGCGTTAAAACTGAATAGAGTTTTTTTCTGCGTAATGTCCTGCCTGTCTTAAATTTTCAGCGACGAAACAGTTCTTGAAAGAAAATTGAAGCAATTGACAAAGGAAGAATTATATACGGTTGATACCATATCCTTTTCAGATTTATTATACTTTTTTTCGCCTTCTATAAATTGACCTGAGATGTAGCGTCCTCCTTCCCTTTTTCTTTAGAAGGCGCGAGAAAAGGTTCCTTTTTTATAATCAGTCCTTTTTTGTAATCAGTCCCATAAAATCCATTCCATTCCTCAAGTTTTCACGGGATCATTTGCGGTCGCCTTTGGGGATCACTTGTGGTCGAGGATCATTTGCGGTCCATTTTGGGGATCATTTGCGGTTGGGGATCATTTGCGGTACTGTACAGATACAAGAAAAAGTACAGCTACATACAAGTTATTGGACGAGACAAGGGGCGAGCACTATTACATTTTAAACAGATAGACTTGAACGAACGTGGGTCTTCACAATCATACGAAACAGCTAACGCAGACTTGTAATAATTAGAAATAACCAATTTAAAGGAAGCTAAGGTCGATGAGCTCAAATCTAGTTCAACCACTAAACAATTCCAAATTCTACTAGTTCTAATTAGAAAGGATTTTTGGTACGTACTTGTTTACCCACGAAGCACTTAAGAGTCCTTATGAACTTGTTTAAACGTCTCCGCACTTTCCAGATCGACTTGAAATTTGGAAGTGTTGATTTTTGAGGAGTACCCGGAGAAAAACCTCTCGGAACAAGGGAGAGAACCAACAACAAACTCATCCCACATATAGCATCAACAGCGGGATTTGAGCCCGGGCCACGTTCCGGATCTCCAGACTTTCGCTTAAAAGAAAAGGACCCAAAGAGAGTTTTTGTAACCTGAAAACTGATATAGCATTATTTATTTTATTAATTTTTTGGGCTACTAGTATACAGCCTGTCGGTTTTGGGCATGCGTAGATTTTACGCTTGAAACGTTTCTGCGAATACAACAAAGGAAACTGTTATTTAAGAAAAAAAGATTGGTAATGTGGAAGTTGAATTTGTTGTCAATTGTATATGGCTCTTAGTAAATGTATCTTGGTTGCATATATGCTTTGGACGAGTGGCTTGTCCTGCACACACTGCGTTCCGAAGTCATCTTACAACTTTTGGGACCCCTCTGCAATTCATTTTTGAGTGACAAGGGATGGTATTGCGGGACCTCAATTATAACCCCACCTTTTGGTTCGTTCTCTTGTAAGCAGGACTTTAAATTGTATTCTATTAGGAGAATAACAAGCAACCTCGTTCTCAGAGTGCTTTTCCCTGGCTTTGGAGGTGGAGCCCCATCTCCAAAGCCAGGGAAAAGCGCCCTGGGGACGAGGTTGAATAACAAGGCTAAGGCTGTTAAATCTTACTCATGGTTTTATTGTGTTTTTTAAGAGCAGTCTGAATATATGTGCGCCTTGGACTTGATATCATTTGTTTAGTTTGATCTTAACGGATCTTGTGTGGATCATGATACGTTTCTGGGAAACTGCCCACCTACCCCTCCCCCAAACCAACATTTTGCAACTGGGATATGCTTATTTTTATTTTAATCGCCGCTGAGGCATGACTGCCAATCGTTTCCTCATTGTGAATAAAATTGAAAATGATTTTGATCAGCTTATTGTTGATGACTTACAGAAGGCGACAGATTCTCCTCTGAGGTTGTTGTCAGAAGGAAAAAATTTGCCGTGCAGTCTAGAAAATGGAGAGTGAATCATGTTGAAGCTTTCGAAAATTGTGCAATAGAAGAGTTTGAATTACTTTCTTAATCCGAAAGACCTAGGTAAACTAGAATTTTTTTCAATGTGAAAGTGAGTACTAGCGAGGGTAAAGCGGCGGTCACTTGGATAGCGGAGAGGTACGCAGAAAATTTAGTCTCGGTAGTCTCCCTTAGGGTGCTCGGATGGCAACTGTGTGGTTATGTCTTGGACAAACAACTTGGCATACAATTGTTTGGTGTCAGCAGTAATTTTCTGACAGAGTTTTCAAGGAGCAAATCGTCTCCATGGAGAGTCCATGAAGCATGACGCCGTAAATTTCTTCACAGCTCCATTGGTAAATTGGCCACTAAACTGGTCGTCACCATGAGGAATACTTCCCCGGACATGTAGAAACATTTTGGCAGTAAAAAAGGAGCCTTACCTTTCA
>BOPM01000335.1:342788-354652 GCA_022179025.1 Porites australiensis | reverse complement strand
CTGGAAAACAGGCAGTATCTGCACAGAAGATAAAATCGTTTTACTTTGTGACGAAGCTGCAACGGGTGGGGAAATCTTTGATGGCGGCTGTACTGTTAGTGAGGTTGAACGAGAATACTTATACCAGTTCAAGTGTCTTCCCTGGAGAGCGGACAAGGTACCAAGTGAATTGATGCGATTTTCATATTCTTTTTTAGCCTTTCCTCCACACGGAGCGTTCTCTTCTAGTCTCAAAGCTCCTAAGTCATTCTCCACGCAGTCGGTTTCTCCCTCAATCGGTGGCCATTGAAAAGCAGGCAAAATCTGCGCTGGGGCCGAATTCGGTTTCCGGGGTGTTGGCGATTCACGGCGGAACTCAGGTTGCTGTGAAAAGGGAATGGATTGGCTATTCACCAGCTTCCGTCTCCCGTAATCGGCGAAGTTCCCAGTTGAAATCCCGACTGTATGACCTGAAAAGGAACTACTTGGTGGTAGATGAGAAAAACTGCTAGATGGTATCCGGCCAGTGGCAATACTCCTACTTGACTTCCTGGTTGTGTGGACTGTACGGTACATCTGTTGCGATAGCTGAAAACACCCTTTGTCCTTTTCTTGCTCCTTGGTATCTTCTTTTCCTCCATAATCTCCAGAGTGGGTACCTTTTTCTGAAGGCCATTTACTACCAGGTAAAATTTGTCCACGAGTTCGAGTCAGCAGCGGTTTTCTTTGGGAAGGATCCCCACTGTGCACAAGCCGCTGTGGCAAAGGAGTTGAAGATTTGGAAAAAACAAGCTTTTTACTGTGAGGATTGGTAAGCATGGTCACTTCGTCGACTGAAATCAGTTCTGGCGGAGCCTTGGCCTTCGTCCTGCTGGTGCCTATTACTTTTGCTGTTCGTGAATTCTTTTTAAGGGTGTCTTCAATAAACGAGGATGTGTGATCTATGCTTGACTGCCTCTTCTTCTCATTTGAGTTTACTCCTATGACTGGCATATCATATTCATTCTCATCCCTTGGTAAAACTCCTGGTAACAGGTAAATCTTTTCCTCCAACAGAATCCATTCGCTGTCTTCTGACATGTCTGTGAAATTTTCGTCCCTCTGGTGTGCCATTGCGATGTTCTAACTTTAACGAAATTACACTGGAAAGCAGTTTCTTTATACATATCTGGCGCAGGTAAACTTCAAAGACTATCACAGCCAATCACAAGGCGTGTGTCTGTCAGCTTTTCTGAAGAGGCCTTAAAATTGTGGGTGTTACCCAGCTTCAAAGAACGCGAAGGAGCCACGCCTAAAAACTCTAACCAATCATGAAGAAGACAGTTTCAAGCGTTTTATTTCAAGCAGCGCAGCATGAGGAAATTCACCATAAAATGTAATATATATTTTAAGTATTATTGATTTAAGAATTGAGTTTAACAATGATTTCACAGGATCCTTCTTTCTGTAGTGCCATTGTAATTTTCTCCTATTAAAGGACGCAAAGTGTAAAGCAGTACCGCCATACAGTTTCAAAGAAAGCGGTCCAGCCACGCCCAAAGAATCCAACCAATTATGAAGAAGATAAATTCAAGTGATCAACTTCCTGCAGCGCTGCATGAAAAAAATTCACCATAACGTTTACTGTTTAATCTTTCTCCGTAGTGTCATTGCAATATTATAGTTATGAAGAACTCAAACTGAAAAGCAGTAGAGTAATAGATCGGCGAATTGGCGCAGTCAAACTCAGACGCTATCTCATCACAAGGAGCAAAGAGTGAAGACTTTCACTCAGTGAATTGTCCAGTTCGCTGCATGGACAAACTCTTCAAAACTGTACCATGTATTTTAAGAATCAATTTATCTCTAACAGTGCTCGTACAAGGCATTTTTTATCTTTAGTGCCTTTGGAATATTCGTTTTGAAACGAACTCAAATTGAAAATCAGTACCTTAATACATATCCGGAATAGGTAAACTTCAAATGCTAAAACAACCAATCACAATACCAGGAATGAAGGGCGTGTCCAATGGTATGTCCCTTTTGCTAAACCGCTTGCCGCATGAAGAATTTCCCAACAAAATGTGCCATGGATCTTAATTTTTTTCAATGCAAGTCTAACAAACACATTTATATTCTATCGACCATTTCAAAAGAAATAATTTAGGACAAGACACCTTATTCGTCGGTTGTGTGTCTGATTTTTTGCAATGAAAGGCGACTTCGTTTGGAGGAACATTATTATTCATTTTCGGTAAAGTGAAAAGTGAAACCTTCTATAAACCTTGATCCCTCTTCCTTTCTGTTTTTCTATATTTCTTTGGTCCCTGGCCTCGCCCAAATTAATAACCAAACGTTTGATTGGCCCACTGCACTGCAAACGTGTTAAGCACGATCGTAGCGGTAAGCAAAAATCATTGGTAATTAGAACCGACCCACGGTTTACGGCGGTGGGAAGTTGAAAGAGGACGAAAAGCAGTAATGTTTAAGGTCGACTCAGTCAAGTTTCTTCTCTATGCCTTCCAACCTCTTAAAGAATGAAAAAATAGCAAATATCTTCGATAAGCGATTTATAGTGACTCAGAAAAGGAAAACACAACCGTAAAGGAGGTTTCGAAAATGTTAATTTGTATTAAAATACAAATTATACTGTCGTGATGAATTTCTCGAAGAATTATCACTTTTTTCGGACTATACATCAAACATAAGGAAAAGAGTTTTATCTGATAACTAGACAACAGCGCGAGGCGGTTTAAAAAACGAGACGTTATCGACACGGAAGTCTGTACACTTGATAAAGTTTTGCGATGTTTGGAGACCATTTGAAGAAGAAAGACTATGACAAACCTTGTAACTAAGAGATCACCTGAAATCATTGCAGTAAGTAAATGAAAGGTAAACGAATCATATACAATGAAACTGCTGTTTATGTAGAGAACAGGCCACAACGTAAAATCATTCCCATAACGATAACGAATCGATGGTCTCTTTACCTGACATGAAGGTTTAAAGTCACTAATGGTTGTAAACGAAAGGACTAAGGTCGCCAGTTAAAAACGGAATAACCATTTTTTAAGGAAAACATAGGTAGGTAGTCTGGCAAGTCAAGTTAAAATAATTGTTAGTACTAAGTTCAAGCATTAATTAGGCAAAAAAAGAAAGTCACGTGATGTCCAATCCGCCAAAGGAGTCTCACAGCTTACTTAATATACAGTTGATGATTGGTGTTTAATTACCAGAAAGTGCCCTTGGAAAATTACAACCACAACAACGACAATTTCTTTCAAACTATCATTATTAGACTACAACGCTTGTAGCCCGCTCCAAGTTTAAGGATAGTCGCAGCAGGCACAATTTATTTAGAACTGAGAAAAGCGGAAGTGTATTCCATTTGCTTTACATTTCTTTAATGAATTCAATTATGCATAATTGCACCCAACAAAGAGCAATTTTCTATCCACCAATGATGATCTTTCCTCTTGATTGATTTAAAGTTCATTAAATGATAAATTAATGCATCGGATAAGCGGTGTTGCGGAACAGAACTAATTAAGTAATACCTTTAAAGGTATTTTCAAAATGCCCTTGATTATTTGTATTGTGTCGCAATAAATACAATTTTCAATGAACCAATGAGGTAGACGTAACGAAGCCATAAGCTCGTCTCCTACCAATGGGGTGGGTTACACGATATCCGTGAAGTAATTAGGGTTAGATTAGTTTTGCATTTGACAAAACTGATAAACAGTCGTGAAAGTAAAGCAGCGCATTTCGGCAAAACTGACGAGGTTAAAAGCAATACCAAGAAGAAAAATGTCAACGGATGAAAAACACTCAGCACTTCAGGAAGCTAGTGGGCAACAAGGAGTCACTGAGCCAAGCAACAGTGACTTTTTAGCTTGGTTTGACCACAGTGAAATACAAAATCTGCATGATGCTCCACGGCGCAAACGACGAAAGAGGTTTTTAAAGGCCGACAAAGATTGCTCGCATGCGTCTCAGCATGGAGAGGTATACCCTAACTATGATGTCCACAGTGATTTTGATGACGTGTTTACGACGGATCCTGGAACCAGAGAACCAACAAAGGAAGGTGTCAAGGACAGCTGGATCATGCTTAACACCCCGTTTTCTCAGCACACAAGTAGAGGTATCGATAGCGAAAATGGCTGCTTGGGTTTGACGCCGGTTTCAGACTCTCCTGTTGGTCAGTTAATAAGTGATATGCAAAGTTTTACTTTAAAGGGATCAGTGAAACGCTCAGCGTCCCAAAGACGGAAACGAAAGAAGCGCGCTAGCTGAAGATGATTCGGAAAAAGAGGAATTGTTACCATACAGTGGAACCTCGAAGTGTCATCGTTCACTGATGACTGCAGGGAGGGGTGGAGAAGGAACTGATTCCTGTGTAAAATGGTGAGGACAATCTTCAACAAATTAGAATTGAAACCCCTAATTGAGACCTTGGATCTGGGCTTGTCTGAAGCTTAATTTGACCCTTAAAAATACCATTACAAAAACAGAGCCAAATAAGAGCTAGGGTAATTTTAACGGCCAGCAATAAGAGCGCTTGGGTCGATTGCCTTATAAGTAATCGGTTCCTGGCTTTCGTTATTTCTTCAAGTACACCTCTTTCACATGACGTCACGGCGGCCATATTGGTGTCCCAAAAGGATGCAACGGCGGCCATGTTGGTGTTCCAAACCAGTCCTGTGGGAGTTGAACTCTTCTCTTATGTAAACGCTTTCTTTTGTTCCAGTTGATCTGCACAGATGCTGGCAAAGTGAGTGAAAACGCTCTAGAAAGCCCCCGGTCGCATGCTCATGATTTTATTCCTCATATATATATGCTTATTTTTATGTATCTGTTTTTATATATCTTGATTGGTTATGTTCCGATTACAGTGAAAGGCTGTAATTTTGATTTATTTGAATAAAATAAAGTATGTGTCCTTATCAGATTGTTTCGAGACGTTTTTTTTTAATTGAGCTCAAAACCACCACGAATACACTGGGAAATATTTATTGCGTTCACGTGGAGGGAAAACTTGTTACGTGACCTAAGAACTGAACTTTGTTCAACCTTAGAGCTGTGTAGTTGTGGGGCCGATCGAATGCAGAGCATCGAATTTTTACGGTGAATTGATGTCGATGAAAACTTTTAAGAGTAGAAAAGACTATGGAATTTTAAAATGTGAACATGTGGAGAGATATGCTTCGAGAAGAGTGAAGAATGATAAAAATGCTAAAATCGATCTTGAGTGTATCTGTTCTGGTTAATTTAATCCTTGGTTCAAATTTTACTTTCCTTTGTTTTGAGGTAAAAATTGACCCACAACATCACACATAATTTGCGACACACACCCCAACAGTACCCTTGAGAAACTGTATTAGCTCAGCATCGGGCTCAGTCACCAGGATTTTGCGGTAAATAGATGGATTGTACAAGATATTTTGATTCTGATTTTTTCAGGGGAGGATCTGGGGGAAAGGGGCTCTTGGGTGCCCATGCTGGTTAGTACACTGTACAATAACGTCCTTCTCACCCTGCGGCACATTGTACACTCCCCCTTTTCCCTTCTTACAACTAATACCCCATACCATACTTCGTATATTGGGTGAACAACCCTACTACTCCTCCATTCAAAACCCTAGATACTTCCTTTGTTTCTTCCAGGGTCATCGATCTGATCTGGTCTGATATGTAATTAAATAATCAATTTAAAAAAATCCAAGAGGGTACACTGTACAAATATCAAGATATAAATTGTAGCGTCGACGAAGGGCAACGATATTTATTCAGGTATCTAAACATCTAGAAAACGATTTAAAGAACTTATCTTTTAACGCTCTTCGCTTTGCTTGGGAAATTGACGAGACACTTCTTGTTGTGTTTATATATTACTTGAAACTCCTTTTATTATCTTCCAAAACAAAAAGGTCCATTAATAGTATCCATTTAAATGAAATCATATAGTGTTTGCAAAGGATAAGTTAAAAAAGAAAACAAGAAATACAACGAAAGGTTACAAGAAGGTCACTATTTGAATGACCATCATGTACAATTGTCGAAAAATACAGTAAAAGCATGTGCTCTTGAAGAGACAACAAGTAAGTTGTTATCAAACAATTGCGAGAACGTGTAACTTACGTCAGCGGAAGCGGAGGGTCTCGTCTCGAAAAGATAGGCCATTACTGAGGATTACAATGCAATTCACCCCAGGAAAGCCGTGAACAGCATCAAAACCACACGAAATACAAGAGTTTCAATGGCTAAATCAAGTCAGGAGGTTTATTTTACTTCTTCTCTGAGTATCCTCGCAGTATTAATCGTGTTACCCAACGTTTGCGTTTGCTGTTTGGTTTGCTTCAACAAAGCTCTTCGGACGTATCCTAACTGGTTGATAGTGTCCCTTGCTGTATCCGATATTTTAACAGGGGGAGTTTTACTACCTGTTTACCTCAATGAGCCTTCGTCAGTTGTCCCGGGTTATTTAGCCTGTATTATATTACTCTCAGGTGTTGCTAACTTGTGCTCTGTAACGTACGATCGCTATATCGCCATCATGAAACCTCTCGAATACCCGTATCGGTCACCAGTGATGTTCAAAAGAGCTTTGGTACTTTCGTGGCTGTTTCCAATAATCTACTCTCTACTTCCGCTGTTATGGAACACGGATCCAACGCGAGGTATTCATAAGGCGTACATCATATGTTTGCAGTTCTTTGGTATTGTTGTTCCATATATCTTCATTACCTTTGCCTATGTCAGAATTTTCAGGCAAGTTCGAGGCAGCCTAGCAATGATGAAAGACTTTCGAATTGATCCACCTCGAAGGACCAAGAACGACAAGAGAAGCACTTCTTCAGATGTCCAAGTTGCCAAAGTGTTTTGCATAATTTCGGCGGCTTTTATCCTCTGTTGGTTACCGATTATCTACATCACAACTGCCAGTACTATATTGAATCGGCTTGATATTGTCCCTCAATCTCTGGTGACCGTTTCATTTTTCACCATAGCGATCAGCTCACTTGTAAACCCTCTCATTTACGCTTTTCTTAAGCCAGACTTTAAGTTGGCTATTCGGACTGTATTTTCGAGGAGAACTCGCGCGCAATTGCGTGAGTCCTCTTCTGGAATAAGCTTGGTTTTAAAGAAAAGCGAAGAAGGATCTTGAACAGGACATAGTACATGTATCTAAGAATTTAAGAGAAGTCTGTGGTGCAAGATGTTTGACTAACAAAAAGTCACCCACGTTGAAATATCAAGATCAGTGGCTCGATGTACCCGACAAAACAGAATTAAATACGCAATTAAAGAAAAAAAAGTCGGAATAAACACGGCTGATTTACAATACTCAAGTAAAGACCTACGCGGACAAATAACAGTCCCTCAATCCACTCATTTTGGGGGTGTAACATGTCCCACGACTCCTCGGCTTAGAAATTACCCTCATGTTTTCACTGTTGTTGGGATATGTTTTGTCAATAAATAATCGTTAATATCAATTTGCAGGTATTTAAAACAGTTTTGTCGTTCAGAAATTTATACGAATCATTGAGTGATGGCGTATATCATGGTCGACAAACATCGCTGCAGCAGCAAAGAGGACTACAAAAGTAAAAGTCATAAGCTACGTAAATTACCAGCTAAGGCGTCTACAAAACTGTAGCTGCCCCCTCCTCCTCAGGCGCTTCGTATTTTGAGGAGGCGAGGGCGAAACGCGAGTGGCTGGTGACGAAGCGCAAGTTTTCACGAGATAGGCTGTGTAAAGCACACCCCCCCCCCCCCCCCCCCCACCTTCAGGAAAAATCGGAGAAAGGTCCCCTTCTCTGATTTTTCTTGAGTAGAGGGGGTTCTGTACACGCACATAGAGGTTCGACTTTGTAAAATTAAGGCATCAGGGACAAATCACATTGCTGATACAACAAAAGCCACACACGAAACATAAACTAGCGGCTACAGGTTGGAAGGCTAAGAAGTATTTTTCTTAAGGAACCACCTCACATTTCCTTCCCCATTTAAATGAAAATAGGAACGGATTGTTTTTTAAAAATGTTATATATTTGCGTTATTTTACCCTATGTATCTAATTCCAGTGTTACTGGTTACGAAAACTCATGCAATAAAATAAGGACACACTTTAAAAAAGTTCCTTTTACAGTTCAATACCTATGCAGCGATGGAAGATCGACACTTGCTGGCTCGTTCTTGGGCCATTCATGTGTACTTTTCTAAAACGACAGCTCTAAGGGAAATTACTCAAAACTGGAGCTCCTGATTTCGCGACCTCCGACTGTCACATGTCTTTTTGAAATTTTAAGAATACTGAGTGCATTGTATTCAGAGAATACTATGTTCAGCATACTTAATTTCAGTCAAGCGAATTACATCTGCCAGGTAGAAGTGGAAACTATCTTTACTAGAAGAAAGTTGTCTTTCATCGAAAATATGCCGGTGATGCAAACATAAAAAAAGATATCATTCAAGAATACAGTCAAACGCTTCTGATCAATATCAAAAACGGACCCTGGACAGCTGCAGTGATCAACACTTCGTTTGTCCATAATATAAAAAGGCCATTAAGAGCGCATTGTTTGTCTGCCCTTAATCAAAATTCGACATAACTCGACCGAGTAGCTCCGTTCCTTCGCCGCCCACAAGAGCTTGCTCCTACGATAATCACATCGTCCTTTAAAATATATCTTCGCAATATGTCGCGGCTTCGAGGATAGAAGCCCAGGTTATTATGAAGAAGTAGTAAAAACATTTTCTTTCTCTGTGTCTGTTGCCTTTGTGGGAGAGCCTCCTTCCTCGCTGGACGAGCTACCTCTGTGCCCGCCTTCACTCTTGCTATTCTCAGCGCCTCCGTTCTTGCTAGCCAGCGGCGCTTTCTTTACCTTGCAGCTACACTTCAGGTTTTCCTTGATCAACTTGTTTACTTGCTGATGTAAAACAAAGAAAAAAGTGGCTTGATGAAACGTTTTCCTCTTGGATTTCGTAAAAAATAACTGTCTCCCTATTGTCTTCACCGCCTGTTACAGTTTTATCATCGCCCAGAATCACGCGAAATATCCGGGAACTTTAAATCAGCGAACCGAGGCCAAAACACTTAATATGATATTAAAATTTCTCATACAGAAAAAAGAATAAAATAGCAAATAAGAGAAGAAAAAAAAAAAAAGAACTGAATGACCATGAGAAGTGTACAGTGGTCAGAGGAGCATAGTTTTCGAGCTAATCACTTTTATATAATGAATGGAAATACTAAATATGTGCGCTAGATGCCATGTCAGCTATGGAGGGTTATGTGAAACAGTCATTTTACGTTGTGTCCTTTGATAGTTAAGCAGAATTCACTTGCATTGCTTTTTGAGCTGGTTTTAGCTTTTTGAGTGCTAGTAGCAATCTGCCTCCAAGTTTATTTTTAAATTATGACAGAAAATCACAAACTTTACGAAACCTTGTACCAATTTGAAGGTCCGTTGACAAAAATCAAAAAGGAGATGTAAATAGTGTCCTATATAGGACTCAGAGTACTGTAACAAATAAGGTTTATGAATCTTTGCAATTTTCGCAGTTCTTTTCGAGTCCTTTTAACTTCTCTTACAGGATCGTGTAAGGACATCACGACTATGAAATTAAGAACAGTTATCAAAACTCCGAAAATTTGTACGGATGCTAAGCAAAATCGAAGGAGCAATGTGAATGAAGTCCAAAGAATGCCATAGATGAAACTGAGAAATTGCGCAAACCGCAAGCCCTACAGTTTCTATATTTTACATACACTTTATGTGATCTGCGTGGATTGGATAATTTAAAGCAAGAATACAGGAGTTCGACACGCCCCTTGAAAGTTCAGCAAGTTGCAACCTTTGTGCGACTTGTCGCGGGGACAGAACTGCCCCAAAATTTGCGTTTCAAGAGACTTTTCCCCGGGAAATAACCCTGGAAAAAGGCCCCTGTATCTAGACCGTTAGTGCCTTCCCACCCTAAAGGGCTTCACTGCAAACCGAAGAAAAGAAAACTTGTCTAAAGAACATTACTTACTTCCCTAAGGGTGTGGTTTTCTCTCTTAATCGCTAATAAATGCTGTACTTTCTGCTGTGGGTTTTGGTGTCCTTTTAGCCTAGCGTTTTCCTCTTCAGTTCTCTGTATGGCCTGCGAATTAAACAAATCGAGACAATTCAAAAATTGCAAAAAAACCCCTTCATAACTGTATTCTTTGTAAAGTATGCAAGGGCCCGTCAATAGCATCGAAGCATCTCCTTCTCTTTTTTGATGGGCTTATATACGGAGGGAAATTTGCGCTTTAAAATCGACTTGGCTTATAATACGAGGGAAATATGTGTCTCAAAAACCAGTGGGCTAGCTTATAGCTGGAAGGAAATTTATGTCAGTAATTTGCAGGAAGTTTTTACTGAAACTCGCCTTGAGGACGTACATATTTCTAAAACTCAGCCATGCAAGTACTTTGTCTATATGGACCGAGGAAATCCAAGCCAAGACTGAAGAGTAAACTAAGCAAACAGCAATATACTGTGACACTTTTTGACTGTAATCATTTAACACACGTAATAGTTCTTTTTCCAAATGCAAAAATTTATGTTACTGTACAGTTTTTGCTTTGTTTCATTTTGGATTTGAGGACAATTTCCGAGTACAGGCCCCCGGGGTTGGACTTGGAGGCGCGATTTGTCGGTTTTTTTGCGTTACGAGTTTGGGGGTAATATTTGGAGGCGCTTATATATGGAGAGGTTATTTTCGGGATTTTACGGTATATTTTAATTTGATGGAAAATGAATGAATTATCGCCTCCAGTGAAAAGGGCTGTGTCAAGGCTGTCCAATTAATTTTTTTTAAAATCAGTGCTTGGTCAGTAAAGAATTTATTATATGGCCAGAAAGAAAACTTTTTCTTACGGGACCAAAGCGGCAAATCCCGAGCGGGGCCCATCTTGCCCGCTCGGTTAGCCAATCAGAATGCGGGGTTCGCTTTATTTCTTGCCCAGTCGCGGATTCAGCCATATTATAAGTAGCCTGCATGACAGGCGCTTTATGAGCCAAGCGAGGCGAACGCGACATTTTGCGCGAAGCGCGAGACCAGCGCAAAATACTCCGTTCGCATCGCTTGTCTCATAACGCGCCTGTTATGCAAGGTATATAATAAGGCCAATTATCAACCACACAGCGAGTTTAACCATGCTGTTAAACAGAAAAGTACGCAGAGAGGAAAGAAAAACCTTACCTTCTCCATTTTGAATTTCTCCTCCATAGCGGATTCCAGTTTAGATTTTAGTTCTTCTTTCTCTTCAAACCCTTGTTTCTCCACCATTCTCGTCCTGTGAAAAGAATTGACGATCAATACAATTTTTGCAGATCAATAATTTCTTCATATAATTTATTGTGTTAAGCAGAGGGAATGTTGCGGGCTTCTCTGTGTGGCGTTCTTCAAAGGAGCTATCCGGTCACGATTTTGATACCCGAAAAACCCCGTTTACGTGTGGCCGGAAGGCTAAAATGGACAAAAACATCTCTGTGTTCAAAAATATATGTGGGGACGGGCCCTAAAAATAACTGAAAAATGAAGACACCATCTTTACATGTACTCTGCCAACGGCTAGAGCTTGGTGTGGTTCGGATGACAACGTAAAAATGGTGGTTCCGCCTCCAAAAGGAGACTTAAAAACAGTGGCTTTAATCAGTACTTGTAGTAAAAATTTGGTTTCTTATTTCAGTTTTAGAGCTCCTTCACAAATGAACCTTGCATTTGACCCTTCCACACTCAAGAAATTCCTTCCTCTTGAAGCGAAGAAAAGTTCTTTACCTATTTTTTAATTTTTTGTTTCTGATTTAGTACAAGCCCTGGGTGAAGCCTAGGAAAAAAGGACTCGAAGCCCTCTACAAATT